>CM039316.1:146948572-147241966 GCA_022316695.1 Camellia oleifera | reverse complement strand
TTGCCCTCTGGAAGGAAGTTTGGAGTATTTCTAGGCATCGGGAATGTCGAAGGCCTTCATCTCTATCAGTTTCGGATACATTCCATCATCCCGATCGTCTGTCTGAAATACATTTTGTTGTGTTTTTGCTTATCGAGTTGTTGTTTTGTTTATCGAGTTGTAAGTTTGTCGAGCTGTCGCATTTATGTTTTGAGTTGTTACCCTTTAGTTACCCAATTTTGTTAAGTCTTGTCTATTGAGTTGTTAACATTGTTGTACTTTGTTTATTGAGTTGTAAACTTGCTAAGATTCTGTTATTTCTTAGTGAGTCGAGTTGTTTTTAATTTGTTGCGTCGGTTCACTACCTAACCCGATAAATACATGAGGCACAGTTTCATCCAATTCTATTTTTGTGCAAAATGATGCGATGCGGTGCTAAGAATTTCAAATACAAACATCTTTTCAAAAGCTGTTTCATTCCATCATGTTTTTACAAAATAAAGGTACAAGTTTTACAGAAAATAAAACTGCCTAACAATGTGCAAAGTGCTACAAACTACTAGTCAAAAAGTAAAATAAAGCAGGAAATAACATCAGTATCCTCGCGAACGAGAATGTGGAGGCCCTCTCATCCTCTTCTGTGGGATAACCTCTGCACCATCATCACCATCCGGATCAGAGCTGTCATCCTCTGGATCCCCCTCAGGCTCGTCTCCGCTCCCGAAACCAAGACTGGAACCTCCCTCCCCAGGAGATGTCTCTGACACACGGTCTGCGACCTCCTCCTCCTCATCCTCGACAATGGGTGCCCTGCGTCTGCGTGACGATCCTGCTCCTCGAGCTCCTCGGTAAGGCCTGGATGGCCCAGCTCCTCGAGGCCCAGTACCTCGAGTAGGTCTAACACCTCGACCTCTCTGAGAAGGCCCGGGTGGCCCACCTCGTGTTGAAGCATATACGGGAGGCATCTGAAAATGAAAAATGCAATACATCAGTTCAAACATAAAAAGCAGGTGCAAGTACAGTATGCGAGTGGGGTGTATGCCAGATGTGTTCTACACAGCCTATCGGTGCAGCGGAATGCTCAAAACCAGCATGTTAACAGAAATATGATAGATGCAAGAGAGATGAAGGGTACCTGGAAGCCCATGATGGACATCTGTGCCTCTCTACGCAGGACCATCCCCTCAAGTGAGGCCACCACCCCGAGCATCTGGTCTATGTACTCCCGAGGGGGCTGCAGACACAAGCTCAACTCATCACTAAATAAGCAACTGCAAAATGTCTGTGTGATAAATGAAAAATGGTAGAACATACCGGTGGTGAGTCAGGATCACTGACATATCTGTGACCAGGCATCGGAGGCTCCATAGGGATTGGAATCGGAGAAGTGGTCCCATACTGCCAACTCATCAACTCAGTCGGCATATCTGGCCATCCAGGATGATCGAGAGTCGGAGGGATCGGAGGGATCGAACTGCCTCTACCTCTAGATGCACCAGCCCTGCTAGAAGAGGGGATGTCTACAGCACGGGCACGGCTCGAAGATGGTGCGCCAGTGGACCTCAGTGGTGGAGCCCGTACTCCCGTCAAGGGAGGCATCAAATATATGCGGCGATAGGTGGCGTAGTTCCCCTCAATAAGATATAGCAAAGCATCGGTGCCCTACATGTCCCTAATGACCTCCTTAGCAGATAGCCTGTCGGCAGTCCGCATAGTGGGTGGAGGCACAGCAGGAGGGTCCTGAGACTCATACCCCCACACCTGACGCTGAAAGCGTTCCCCCAGGAACCAAGCCCTGCCAACTGGTCCCTCGAGCAGGAACCTATACTGGGAACTAGTCGACCCTCCGGGATACTGATTCTCGAGATCATCGCCAAAGACTGCCTAGGGTTGCCAAGTGATCTGCGGATAACCAATGCATAATTCAATCAGAAATCAAGAAATATAGAGCAGATCAAAGATGAAATGAAAAGAACTGAGAGTTCTGAAATACCACTGTTGCCCGAACAGTGTCAAAGTACTGTCGCAGAGAGAAGAGAGTCTCTCGAGGCCTCGATAAGTGCTCGCCCTCAAACATTAATGAAAATGGAGTCATAGGAGGTCCTGACACCTCCATCTCCGGAGCTAATGTGGGAAAATATGCATATACCCATAGCTGAGAAAAGCAGTGCGGGATGTGAATACAATGTGCTAAAAGGCAGAATATATAGTGCAAAGTGCGCCGTGTGTGGAGTGAACAAGTAATGAGGAGCAAAAATGTAAATCAAGAGGACAGAATGTACCTCCCAAGCTCTCCAGTAGCCGCCAAGTAAGTCCCCCCGCGTGCGAGAGACTGCGCTCATGTAGCAATAAAGGGTAGCCAGGCCAGCGCCGCCCCAATCATACTGACCGACCTGTGATAGGTCTACCAGAGCGCTCAGTAGATACAACCCGACCATGTTCCCTCTATCGGCAAACAGAGTGGTGCCAAAGAGGAACATGAGGAAACCACGGGTATACTGCTCGACCTCCTCGGGAGACTCAGGCTCCATCTGTGGCCGCTGGAAATGGAAGGAGAACCAAGTATACCGAACCCTCCCGGTACCTCTGTCTACAGGCGGGCGGGCCCCCAATAGATGCATCCAAGCAGCCTCCCACTGACCCATATCCTCGTCGTAGGGAATAGGCCCACCGCCTACGTCTAGGCCGGTGAGTACAGCGAAGTCCAGTGGGGTCATGGTCATATCCCCAGTCGCAGAAAAATGGAAAGAATTGGTGGTGTCCCACCATCTCTCCACCAGAGCAGCAAATAATGTCCTACTGATAAGGCAATGTGATAACCCCTTGCAGAATGGTCCGAATCCTGCGAAGTCAACCAGGTCCCGGACAGCTTCCGGAAGCTCAGCATACCACTCCCTCGCGGCAATGGAGCCATATCCTCGTACTGTGCGAGAGCTAACCTGCATTTAGAATCAGCAAATGAAGTGAAAATGAGCTGAGTGCAAATGAAGTGTATCTGGGCTGCGTGTTCAGTAAAATTTGGTATTTGGGCTGCGTGTTCAAATTTCAGAAAACTAGTGGGCTGCGTGTTCACATCAAAATCTGGGCTGCGTGTTCAGTAAAATTTGGTATTTGGGCTGCGTGTTCAAATTTCAGAAAACTAGTGGGCTGCGTGTTCACATCAAAATCTGGGCTGCGTGTTCAGTAAAATTTGGTATTTGGGCTGCGTGTTCAAATTTCAGACAAACTAGTGGGCTGCGTGTTCACTACAAATCTGGGCTGCGTGTTCAGTAAATCAGAGTTTAGGGCTGCATGTTCTACTCTTACTCAGTGGGCTGCGTGTTCACTACAAATCTGGGCTGCGTGTTCAGTAAATCAGAGTTTAGGGCTGCGTGTTCTACTCTTAACTAGTGGGCTGCGTGTTCACTACAAATCTGGGCTGCGTGTTCAGTAAATCAGAGTTTAGGGCTGCGTGTTCTACTCTTAATCAGTGGGCTGCGTGTTCACTACAAATCTGGGCTGCGTGTTCAGTAAATCAGAGTTTAGGGCTGCGTGTTCTACTCTTAATCAGTGGGCTGCGTGTTCACTACAAATCTGGGCTGCGTGTTCTACTCTTAATCAGTGGGCTGTGTGTTCACTACAAATCTAGGCTGCGTGTTCAGTAAATCAGAGTTTAGGGCTGCGTGTTCTACTCTTAATCAGTGGGCTGTGTGTTCACTACAAATCTAGGCTGTGTGTTCAGTAAATCAGAGTTTGGGGTTGTGTGTTCTACTCTTAGTCAGTATGTGCTGTGTGCTCATTTTCAACTTCGGGCTGTGTGTTCGGTGAATCAATGTTTGAGCCGTGTGTTCAATTTCTAACAATGGGCACTGTGTGTTCACAATCAGTCAATGAGCTGTGTTTATGAAATTCAAGTGGCTAAGTCACATGCTCAGGATGCAAGTGCTATGTCGTAAGCTAAACTGTGTGTCTAAGCATGGCAAAGGTACAAAATGCACGAAAGATACAGAAAGTAAAGTAAAATACCTCTGCATCGTAGGAGAGGTGCTGCTCCGGTTCTCGCAGAAGGAGATCCCCTGGTACCCGATCGTTGAAATCGGTGAAATGACGAAAAGTGGCTCGCGGAAGCCTATGTACCGCTGGGGCATATCGCTCGGGAATAAAAGGGCGAACCCTCGGGGGCAATGTCATAATGTCGTAATCATCTCCGGCGCCGGGAAAACCTCTACCGCGAGGGAAATGACCCGCCATGTCGAGAAATCTGCAAAGAGAAGCAAGAATGAGCAAAATGAGCCAAAATTGGAAAAAGTCAACAAAAGTCAACTCTCGGGAAATGAAAAAGTCAACAAAAGTCAACTCCTGGGAAAATATTCCAAATATTGAGACAAAATTACCTCAAGTGGTGAAAATGAGAAGAGAAGCCCCGAAGTCAAAATTTAGTCGGCTCAAAGTGCCTAAAACTGAAGGATTTCGCAGAAACAACTTGTGTGGGAGGCCGGAGGGCGCGTATAAAATGCAGATCTGAAAGAGAAAATGGTCTGGGGAGCAAGAGGAAGAGTTTTCACAACTTTGGGAGTGATTTCGGATGGAGTGGAGGTGTGTATATATAGAAATGGCCGAAAAAGACCAAAATGCCCCTGCTTTTAGGCAGTGGCCGGCCGGCCACCTAACCTGGCTGGCCGGCCCCTCTACTTTTTCCCCCTGGCCGATGGCCTCTCCTAGGGCAGTGGGCTGGCCGACCATGCTCCCCACCCCCTCCCCTACCTCTCTGCAAATTTTGAGGAAAATCGGAGTTCCCGGGACCTGAAAAAGTTTAAGAAAAGTGCACTTTCTGGCGCCGAATTGCTCCACCGGAACTTTAATTGCAATTTCTGACATGTGTCTCATCATTATTCATCAAAATCAGAGTGTATCCTTTTTAAACATGTTGTGACCTCTCCGGGAGGTAAATCAGAGGCCGCGATCGAGTTGCCGTCGTCGACATACGCGTTTTCCAGCTCGTTGTTGTGCAACAAATGGGCACCCTGATTTATGTTCGTTTTGCATTATTTAGCTCATAATTTGCATTCTCATGAAAGTTTTGCATTATCATGTATCATTTCTTGATGTACCATACCTCTATGCTTGAGCATGCGTTGTCACGCATTATCTTTTCTCGCATTGTGATGCATCCATGCACCGACACTGTGTACGTCAAACTGTTCGAATCACAGGAATCACATTGAATATATGTTGTTAGCATATTGTTCTTGTAGAATTTCTCTATTTTGCAGGCACGATATTGTATGTACGGTTCATTTGAGGCTGGTGCGACCAGACGAATCGCGCAGGTATCGTATCTTCTCCGTGTGAGATGCGACGAGAATTGAATAATTCTCCGCATTCCTAACTACATGAAATGTAGTCGTTGCTTTGCATTCTTGCTTAAAACTGTTGCATTTATTTGTCAATACTTGCTTCATTACAGCTTGTTGCACTTGCATAATCACCTGGCTCTGTGCCTATTATTTGCATTTTGCCCCCTTTTGCCTGAAGGCATGCCTGCGGGCACGCATCTCTGTTTATCTTGTATGATTGTCTAAGTCTTCGGCCTTGTCAAAAATGGGTCGTCTTTAGGCTTTGACATTCACTCCCGTCACTTCTTGACTTCCGAGTTCTGTCAAAGAGGGGCAACTGTAGACACCCCATTTTTGACCGTCCTCAAGACTCAGACGTCACCGATTGAGCGCTTGGTGATGTTGCATACTGTGCTCGTTCAGAAGTCTCAGAGTTGCGGCCCCGGGCCCTGCCTCCGGGCTTCCGAACTCTCTTTCGTGCCTTGTCTCGGTTTGCAAACCAGACTCGGTTTTCTCTGTTTTCTTTCCTGAGGGAAGGGAGTGGTCCTGTAGGCTATCTCTCAGTGGCCGTGGGCTACGTTTCGTGGCCGTAGGCCATTTTGCCCATTTCAGAGCCCGGTTCCCGGTTTTCGGAGCCGTCAGGCCGTGTGCCTCGGCTCGGGACCGCCCAACCATCTCCGATTTCTCCGGTTTTTGGCAAGTGCCTCTTTTTTTTATCATTCCGAGGGACACTGGGGCCTCTGATGCCCACTTCGTGGCCGAATGCCACTTTCGGTGCCTACAGCCGGTTTTCGGGCCCCGAACCTCGCGGTTTGCCCCCCGAGCATTCATTTTGCATCGGTTTTCTCTGATTTTTGGCAGGAACCTCTGTTTTATCATATTGAGGGACACTGGGGCCTCTGATGCCCACTTCGTGGCCGAATGACACTTTCGGTGCCTGCAGCCCATTTTCGGGACCCCGAACTGCGCGGTTTGGGCCCCGAGCGTTCATTTCTCATTAGTTTTTGTTCAATTTTGGCAGGTACCTCTGTTTCAACACCAGGAAGATCACTGGGGGGTGGGAGGCCAGCAATTATCCCAGATAACCAGTTTCGCTCCTCCGGCGCCCGTTTTGCTCACTTCCGGGCCAATGTTGAACACCCTGGGGATATTTTCTTCCAACCAAAGCTACATATTTGTGATCAGGGGACATGGGAGGACCCTAAAAGTGCATGGTCGGCCAGCAATTCTTATTTTCATTTTTGAGCCTCTTCTTCAAGTGCAATGTTGTGAATCCTGTTTCAATGTTGCTAAATTCCAACCTTGGGGCCTTATTCTACACACATGGGAGGACCCTAAAAGTGCATGGTCGGCCAGTAATTGTGCATTTCATTTTTGAGCCTCTCCTTCAAGTTCTATGTTGTGACTCTTGTTTCAGTGTTGCCAGATTCCAACCTTGGGGCTTTATTCTACACACCTGGGAGGACACCAAGGAGTTGTGGTCGGCCAGAAAATTTGGACTTCATTTTTGGGCCATGGCCGGCCGGCTAGGGTGAGTGGCTGGCCGACCAGTTGGGGTGGCCGGCCGGCCACCTTCCAGAAAATTACCTGGCCGGCCAGCTTTCTGCTTTCCAGCTCTTTGCAGCTGTCCGGATATTTTTTGCAAAATATCTCCCCCTCCGGGGGATATTTTGGGAGGGAAATCTTGCCTCCATTTCCCTCCCCTTTTACACCCTTTCTTGCCTATTTAAAGGGCTGCCCTCCTCCTTTGCTAGGGTTACAAAAATTGGTCTCAAATACCTCTCTCTCAAAACCTCCATCTTCTATCTCCAAAACTCAAAAAACCCTCAAGCATCTAGGCCAATCCTTCATCAACCCTAAGCACCACCATCAACAACTCCATTTCAGCAGCAAGGGAGTGATTTTCAGAGGCCAACAAGCAACAATTTCAAGTCAAGAAGCCACCAAAGTTGGATCTCCAAGGGTAAGCCTCTAAATCCCTTTTTCTAGCATTATTTTCTATCAATTCTATGCCCTATTTCCCTTTTGTTTTGGGCTTTGACCCCTACTGGTTTTGTGCTTATTTTGAGCCCCTCTACAACATTGTAGAAGGGCTCAACCTCACTTGGTGCCTCTATCATACACCTCTTTCAATATCACCCTTTATGCCAATTATTTGCATGCTTTGTTTGGCTCTTGAATGATCTGATTTCGAACCTCATATATACTGTTAGTGGGCTTATATTGAGCCCCTCTTCAACATTGAAGAAGGGTTCCATCATGTTGGGTGGCTCTAGCATGCACTTCCTTTGAAATTCTTCCATTTTACCGTAAACTTGCATGCTACTTTTAGCCTATATGCATTTATTTTTGGAGCATGCTATAAACTGATTATGGGATTATTTTGTGTCCCTCTACAACATTGTAGAAGGGACCAATCTTGTTTGGTGCCTCCATGAATGGCCTCTCTTTGTACCTCTCTTTGGCCATGTTTTGCATACCTCTTTGAGCTTATTTGGTCACTGTTTTGAGTCTTCATCAGGCCTAAAAAGTGCCTTATTTTGGTCTATCCTTCATGTTTTATTAAGGTTCTTAAGCCATTTGGTGATTTCTTTTGGCACTTCCTTTGTATTCCTCTATTTTTTCCGTAAAATTGCATGCTTTGTTAGGCCGGCTTAGCTTCTGTTTCCAGCCTCCATAAGGCTTAGAAAGTGTCTTTTTTTGGTCTATTCTTCAAGTTTTATTAAGGGTCTTAAGTTGTTTGCTCATTGCTTATGGTACCTCTCTTTATAGCCCTTGTTAGCTCATTATATTGCATGCTATTTTGAGCCTATCTACATACTGATTTTGGAGTTTTCATTCACTGTAAATATGCATGTTTTGGGCTCCTCTTCAAAGTTGTAGAAGGAAATTTTGTGGTTTGAATTTTCTATATACTACTTGCTTAATAAATCCCTTCTTTTCCCCCGTTTTTGCATGCCATTGTTGCCATATCTATGCTCACAATTTGGCCATGTTTTGTACTGAAAAGATGCTATTTTTTGGGGCTGCCTTGCTACTGTTTTTGCTTTCATGAACCAATTTTGCATGTTTAGCATAGCCGTAGGCCATTTTGGGTACTTAAAATCACATTTCGGGATGATTTCATGCATTGATCGTCATTTCGTATCATTTCGGGGCTGTTTTCCCCTTTATTTAGCTGCTGAAAGTTGGTTTGCATGCTTGCATGTCATCTTCCATGTCATTTCATGCCTTAGCGCATTGCCTCAGTTTGCGTGCCCGTGGGCACGCACTTCGAGGCACTCCGTTTTCATTCATCGGCATCTTATGTGAGTGTGGCTGAGGTCCACTCATGTTAGTATAAGCCCAATTTGCATTTCCATCTCATTTTATCATTGCCTCGGTTTGCGTGCCTGTGGGCACGCATTTTGAAGCACTTCATTCTTATCCGACGGCCTCCTATGTGAGTGAGCTGAGGCTCTCCCATGTTGGTGTAAGCCCATCGTGACATTCCGTTTGCGTGCCTGTGGGCACGCATTTCGAGGCACTTCGATTTTATCCGATTTGCATTTCATATCATCGCCTCGGTTCGCGTGCTTGTGGGCACGCATTTCGAGGCACTTCGGTTTTATTCGATTTGCATTTCATCATCGCCTCGGTTTGCGTGCCTGTGGGCATGCATTTCGAGACACTTCGGTTTTATCCGATTTGTATTTCATCATCGCCTCGGTTTGCGTGTCTGTGGGCACGTATTTCGAGGGACTTCGGTTTTATCCGATTTGCATTTCATATCATCGCCTCGATTTGCGTGCCTGTGGGCATGCATTTCGAGGCACTTCGGTTTTATCCGATTTGCATTCCACATCATCGCCTCAGTTTGCGTGCCTGTGGGCACGCATTTCGAGGCACTTCAGTTTTATCCGATTTGCATTCCACATCATCGCCTCAGTTTGCGTGCCTGTGGGCACGCATTTCGAGGCACTTCGGTTTTATCCGATTTGCATTCCACATCATCGCCTCGGTTTGCGTGCCTGTGGGCACGCATTTCGAGGCATTTCGGTTTTATCCGATTTGCATTCCACATCATCGCCTCGGTTTGCGTGCCCGTGTGCACGCATTTCGAGGCACTTCGGTTTTATCCGATTTGCATCTCACATCATGATCTCGATTTGCGTGCCCGAGTGCACGCTTTTCGAGGCATCTCATTTTCATCTCATTTTCCCAGTATAGTGCATACTAAACTGTATCTTAGTTGCATTCCATGCATATCATACATAGTGCATTGTGTTCGGAATAGGAGTTAGCCCGGGCACGGGAAACGAGGTCCGTTCCGTACTCCGAGTGACGGAACGTATCTCAATTCCCAAGTCATCGACACTCCGGATTACCCATGATGGAGTTAGATTTTCATGTGCATTCATCCTGCATTGAATTGTGCAATCCGACTCCTCAGCCATCATGCATCGGTATGCGTGATTGGTGGCACGAGGATCGAGGCATGAATATATTTGTGAAGATGCATTGCTATGCCCTTTTCCTGCTCTCTGTTACAGCAAAACCGAGGATCAATAACTTTTCGGAGTCCGGCGCGCATTTCGAGAAATACTGCAAACAGAGGCTAATTAGGGCATCCCAGTGGATTTCCGCCCGAGGCAGTCCAGCATACACTATTCATCATAATCAAGGCAGCCCCCTGGCCTGCGCGCCAGTTTACAGCTTTCTTAGTTAATTTGTAGATTAATTAGAAATTTGTATATTTATTTGGACTGTATTATTCTTTCATTTCCGGACTGTATTATTTATTCGGACCCTCTGCGCGAGGGCATAATTGTAATAAGGGTGTGTGAGTGTGATGTATGTCTTCCAACCCCCATTTCTTTCTCCCTTTTATTTACCTGCTTACGATGGTTAGATATAGGGCATATTTCAATTAGCATGACAGTATGACAGCATGTTTGCATCATTCATCTGTTTTGCATGCACCGGGCTCGGCGCATCATACTAACTGCATTTGTATTTCAATTCCAAAATGAATACTTGCTAGTTGTAGCATTTCATATACCATGTTTAGAATAGCCGAGCCTGCTATAGTCGCATTTTGCATGTGTTGCATTAGGCAATTCTGTATATCTTGGATCATGCATGATTTCTAATCGTTTCCTGTTTTGGCTTGGAGTACTCGGTAAGTTTTTATGCTTTACCATCCTTGCATGTGTGCGAGTGTTGCCATGATAGCATGCTTACCATGAGGCTATATGCTTATGTGATATAACTGCCTTGAATGCCTGTGGGTGGAGGTTGAGTTATTTGAATTGGGACGATTCGTCAAATGTTTGTTTTAAGCCCACTAGATAGTGGCAAAATCATGTTTTCTAAGCCCACCCGAGGGTGGCAAATCCGCATTTTAGCCTACCTGCGGGTAGCACCATCACACCATTTTCAAACAAACAAACATGAAATGTTTTGTTCCAATTCAGACGACTCGGTCTATACTTGTTTGCTGCGAGCATCACATAGTAATCCTAGGCTAATAACCGGAATAAGAGCATACAAAGTTTTCAAAAACAGATATCATGGTTAGTAGAGGCCGGTCTTTGACCGGGCGAGAGGGGGTGCTCACGATGTGACCTTCCCTAATCGTACCCAAGTTCCCGAGCCAACTTTGGTAATGACGGACACGTGGCCTTTGGCACCGAGTTAGGGTTTCCTAAATTTCCCATTTAAAAAAATATTTAGGTGGCGACTCTATTATCTGGCAAAGCAGTCCATGTTTGGCACTTCTTTCAAAAAATCTGTTTTCCTTCAAAACGATTTGCCGGATTTGGACTCTTTGGTTCAAGATTGAGAACCGCAACAAAATCGAGTCCGAACTGTAGCGAGGCGCGGGCTTGTTACAGTGAGCCAATTGACATGCTTATTTGCCTTGCCTTTTGGTGGCTTTACTTTAGCATTATGGTTTGGGCATATTTGAGGTCTGCCTATTTTGGCTTAAGTCCATCATTTTCATGTTGTTGCATGCTTGTCTTGTATATTGTTGTATGCTTGCTCCATCTTTGCATGTTGTCGCATGCTAGTTCCATTACATGTTGTTGCATGTTTATTACGTACTTGGTACATTGCATGTTGCCGCGTGCTTGTTCTGTTAGTTGTCATTGCATGCTTTCTTTACGTCGCATTGTGTATGCCTTGTTTGCTTTGCGTTGGTGTTTGGATTAAGTGTGAATCCGAGCACGAGAAATGAGGAACGTTTTATACTTCAAGTGATGAAACATGTCTCAATTCTCGGTCGCCGGCGCTCTTGATTATCCATGATAGAGTTCTAGGTTTTGTGTGTTTATTTGTGCATTCATTTCATATTGATTTGCACAAGTTGGATCTTTGGCCATTATGCATCGAGATGCGTGATTGATGGTCTTGGATCCGACTATGTCTCTCCCTTGATGTTTCGAGGTGATGTCGGGTGGCATAGTGCGTACATACTCTTGGGAGACCCTCCCTTTTCTCTATTTTGTGCTCTGCTACAGCTTGGTGTCCCAGCACATCAGTGGTCGGGCAGTGCGCTACAGATTGCCGGCACCTCCTCATCCTTGGCTGACAGTGTGTCATCTTTGGCCGGTAGATGGTCGGCAGCACCTTCCCATGGCCGGTAGGCCACTGATGCATTTCCCAGACTGGTTTTGGTAAGGTTCAGCAGGAATTCCTTGAGGGCGCCCTGCAGACAGAGCCTCTAAAGAGCAACCGGAGAGCTTACCGAGACAGGAACCGAGCATGCATGTTCACCTTCTTCATCTTGCCGAGGCAGCTTTGTTTAAATGCTTACTTGTTAGTTAGCATTTGATTTTGTAATTTAATTAGTTAATTTGTTAATTAATTAAGTTTTGTAATAATTAGTTGTAGCTAGTTATTTATTCGATTATGTAATAATTAATTAGCTCGTTAGTTAGTTAATTAGTCGGTTTGTATCATTTATTCGAACCCTCCGTCGAGAGGGAAAATTTTGTAATAAATGTGCGTGAGTGTGTGAATGTCTTCCAACCTCACGTTTTTCTCCCTTTTACTTACCTGCTTTTGATAGTTAGTTCTAGGGCATATTTTCAATTAGCATTCTTATGCTTTACATGCGTGCATCCATTCATCTATATTGCATGCACCGGGCTCGGCGCATCATACTAACTGCATTGTATTTCAATTCCAATTTGAATACATGTATCAATTGCTGCATCTCACATTCCATTTTAGAATAGTCGAGCCTGTCTTAGTTGCATTTTGTATGTGTCGCATTAGCCATTTTAACATGGACTAGGATCATGCATTGATTACTAACGAGTTTCTGTTTTGGCTCAGAGTACACTGTGAGTGTTTATGCTTTAGCATACTTCATGTGTGTTAATGTTGCCATGATAGCATGTTTTCCATGAGGCTAACTGCTTATGTGTTTAACTGCCTAAATGCCTGTAAGTGAAGGTTGGATTGCTTGAATTGGAACAATTCATTGAAATCCGCATTTTAGCCTACTTACGAGTAGCAAACTTCAAACCGTTTTCAAACAAACGGATATGCGATGTTTTGTTCCAAATTAGGCGATCTAGTCTATACTTGTTTGCTATGTGCATCACATAGTAAGATTAGCTAATTAATCGAAATAAGAGCACATGTGTTTTCAAAAACAAGATATCATGTTTAGTAGTGGCCAATCTTTGATTGGGCGAGCGGGGGTGCTCATAGATGACCTTCCCCAATTGTACCCAAGTTCCCGAGCCGAGGCAACTTTGGTGATGACGGACACGTGGCCTTAGGCAACGAGTCAGGGTTTCCTAAAGTCCCCCAAAATAAAATATTTATGTGGCGACTCTGTACCTGGCAAAGCAGTCCATGTTTGACACTTCTTTCTAAAAAATCAGTTTTCCAAAATGATTTGCCGGATTTGGACTTCTTGGTGATTTATCGGTCTTGCATTGCACTTTGCGAGATCAGATTCAGAACCGTGACATTGAATCCGAACTGTAGCATGAAGCCCTTGGGGGCGCATCTACACCAATGGTCAAGTTGAATCATCCAATAAGTCTTTCAAAAAAGGGATACAAAAAGTTGTGGAAGACAATCCTGGGGATTGGTATAACCTATTGTTGGATGTATTGTGGGCTTATAGGACTTCTCCAAGATCAAGTACACGAATCACTCCATATGCCTTAGTGTATGGGCATGATGCAGTGCTACTTGTGGAAATTAATGTTAAGTCCTTGAGGGTGAGATGCCAAGATCAGTTAGATCTTGAGCAATACTATCAGAATATGTGCTTGGAATTAGAAAGTATAGATCAAGCTAGGATTCTGACATTAAATAGCATTCTTTTCCAAAAGAAGAAAGCAGCCAAAAACTATAATAAGAAAGTCAAGCACATTGGCTTTGATGAAGGGTGATTTGGTATGGAAGACAATACTCTCAATAGGGATTAAAACCCATAAGTTTGGCAAATGGTCACCTAACTGGGAAGGACCATATCAAGTTCATAGAGTTCTGTCTTTTGGAGCATACCATTTGAGAAATTTGAATGGATATGTACATCCTAAAAAGATTAATGGCAGATATTTGAAGCCTTATTATCCAACCGTGTGGGAAACACAAGGAATAGAATAAGTGCTAAATAAAAGAACATGAGAACACTTCAATGATAAATAAGGATTTATTTCATAAAGAGTCAAATACATATAGCCATAGATTGGCCCAGAAGTCAGTACAGTGTTTAAATTGTTCTTTTACAATAGATGCTCTATTCTTGAGGGATGGAAACAATTGAATAGCTGTAGTCATCTCTTGCTTTCGATCAGCTAACTCTTGATTAGTGATTTGCAACTTGGTAGTAGTCTGATCCAAAGCTTGGTTAACTGCTGATAATTCTTCCTCAAGTTGAGCCTTCTTCTCCAATAGTTGAGCTCGAAATTGGGAGATAGAGGAATGTTGTTCCTTCAATTCTAATACCTTAGTATGTACTTTGGAAACAAAGCTCTGATCCCTCACCAATTTCTCCTCCGCAGCCTTGGCAGCATGGCAAATGTTGATGTAAAAATCAATAGTGGCTACTGCCTGAGATAAATAACTTGAGACAGCCATGTCGGATTGCTCTACAACCTTGCAACACTGGAGGAAGCCATTTTAATTATAGGCCTTTGTAAGGCTTCGAAAGGAATCCTCAAAAAAGATGCTAACAGCTCCAGATAGTTGTCCAAGTCTATCGAAGGTAAGGAAGTCTTACCACTGGAGGAAGAGCTCTCAAAAATTTCTAGCAGAGAATCAGCTAGAACTACTGGCTCAGTCTTATTGCTAGTTAGTGGAGAGGTGGAAGGTATGTCAAAAAGACTAGCTAGTCTAGCCTAAAAAATGTCCACCTCATCCATTGACATGGAAGGTGTAGAAAGAGCTCTAGTAGAAAGAAGAAATGACTACATAGGAATCGGAGAAGAAGATGGAGTATCCTTAGTAGTCTCTATGGTTTTTGCTACCAGTTGGTCAAGAGAAGAAGGATTGGAGCTAGGCAGAGATAATGGACCATGAGTTAGAGAGCTACCAGTACCTTCTCTACAGGAATCAGCTACCATCAAAGATGAAGTGTCAGCTGGAATTTCCTTAGGAGGGAGAGGAGAAGCAAGGCTTGAAAGAGAATCAAATTGAGTAAAATCAAAAGACAAATAAGGGAGATATGGAGTTAAGCCAGGGAAAAGAGGAGTAGGAATACTTGGCCTCAAGAAGGGTATGGAAAATATAGGGCCAGGAAGTGGGAGAATTATTTGAATGGGCTCCACATCTTGAGGTTGTTCAACTTCGACTAAAACTGATGGAGTCCTTATTGGAAGAATAGGCAAAGTAGTTGTTACTGCAAAAGAAAAAATACAAAACAATGTCAAGCCTTAGCATTGAGAATTTGAGAAAGATGAATAGAAGTACGAAGGAGCTTACTGGTTTCAGAAGTAATGGCTATGATTGGGAAGCTGCGAAGAGTATAGTGTCCAGCAGCTTGTTGTTTTCTTGCAACCTCTTTCTGGAGTGCGTCGGCGGCGGCAGCGACGGCTTCATCCCTGAGCATTTGTTGTTGCTTCCTCTTTTCAGCCCTTTGGAATACAATAAGCTCTTTGGAATGCTCTGCTTGCACTGCTTTAGCAGATGCTTCGTGGATAGGATCTCCAGTGAAGTCAGCAAGAGAGACAGTCATCTTCTTTCTTCTTTTTAAGGGTGTTTCTTGCTCTTGTTCTGCCTCTTCTTCTTCTGCTGCCTGAACCCCAGGTGCTTCCTCTTCAAGATCAAGTAAAAGCTTCCTTTTCTTTTGTTGCTGTTTGCTCCTGAGAAGATTTAAAGCTTGGACCTTTTGGAGAGAATCTCCCTGTGAGGCACCCGCACCACCTTCAAAAAGAAGAACTAGAGGTAAGGCTAAAAGCATTATAAAGAAGAAGAAGAGAAAAGAAACAAGGGTATATACCTTTCTTCGAGGCAACTCGAGTAACTCTAGGAGGAGTTAAGGCAGTAGGAATAAACTGTATGGTGGCAGGCACAGGAACTGACGTAGCAGGAGCAGTGGAAGAGGTGACAACTCCAGCTCCTTTAGGCTTGGCTTGGGGCACATCCAGCACCATCAATAGGTCTTGAGGAGGAATGGCCAAGTATACCTCCATATTGGTCACCCACTAGTTTTGGTACCTTTTTAATAGGTTACCTTGAGGAATGAAAGGGATACACTCAAACTCAATCAAGTCCTATATAAATTTAGAAGTTGCTTCTTCTAGTCTGGATCTTCGAACCTTTAAATCCCTGCTGGTAAGACTTAAATTGGTCTGGTTACAAAGAGGTATTGGGACCTTGTGAGAGGCCAAATTGCCTAGCAAATTGAGCAGGACAATAGGGCTCAGCAATGCACTTGTAAACTTTGGGGTTCATAGTCCCAATGAATAACTCTCTGGGAATCAGAATAAAGGCCCATATGTTCTTGTGATGAGGTAAAGAACAGAACCTATCACTTAGAAAGTTTTTCAACCAAGATGGGCCAATAGTAGTAGGTTCGAAGGGATGAAAGCTGTAAGAAGGAAGGGAAGCTGGAAGTTGGTGGAAGAAAGAGAAGTAAAAAAGCAAAGGTAAAAGGATAGAGTGAAGCGTTGGCTAGCATCATGCCATGAGTAGTAGGGTTTGGCTCAAAAAATTTAAGGCATTTAGATTGTAGCTCAGTAAAATTAGAAAAAAGCTAAAGCTGAAGTATCCAAAATGGACCCCCTTGATTGGCATCCAAGGGTTTCTCACAAAAAAGAGAACATGCTCTATATACGTGACTTAGAATGTATGGTGCTAAGGCCACCTTTTTCTATAAAACAAGAGCTTTGGCAAGATGGGTGAATTCATGCATGATTCTTTGAGAAAAGGTGCAGAAAAGGAATTTGCAAAGCCAATATAGTATGAAAAAAACAATTCCCTATCAGTCACAAGGCCCTCCCTTTTATTCTCAGCCTTGACAAAGTCACTATAGGATGAGTTAAGAGAGGGGAGGGAAAAAAGGGTTGGTACGTCAGGATAATCTGGTCCAATGGGGGTTCCAATGGGGGACAATCCTAATAGATGGCAGATATCAAGAACAGTAGGGGCCATCATTCCATATCTGAATTGAAATAAATTAAAGGTAGAATTCCAAAAGCAAAGGGCAGCAGGTATTAAGAAAGGGTCCTCTGAGATAGTGAACCTGAATAATTGGAGGGCGTCGAAAAGGCAGAGCTCTTGAAGGTCCAGAGTTTTATCAGGGACAACCCGATCATACCATTCTTGCCACTCTGGTCTCACCGTAGGCCAGCAGCGATGGGGGCGGTTCATTCTCCAGTTTCCCCAGTCAATACCACCTTCATAAAGGAGACAATGGTCTTCTAGACATGGATATAAAGCTGGAAGCTCAGTAGGAATCTCCTTGAAGATGGGCCCAAGCACATAGTCTTGCTGCTCATGACGACGAGGAATGAAGATGCGTCCGTCAATGGCGCTTTTCTCACCAGCCTTGTACTTCTCACATTCTGCGTCAATGATCCTTTTTAGGATTATAGACGGGCTCGCACGCTCTACGATTGGTATTTTCAGTGAAGAAGAAACCATTGATAGAAAGCTTTCTCAGAGGATGAAGTTGGGAAAGAGAGTAGGGAGAAGTGGAAGGTCGGTAGAGATAAAGGGTTTGTGCGATAGACAAATAGGTGAATTCCAAACACGAAATAAAAGGATTTTAAAACTTTTGTGTCTGAAAATATACCCGATCGTATGACACGAACGGAATTCACAAAAAGTACTAAAAATACGGATGTGAAAGGTTTCCCTCAATGTTGATAGTTTTGGAGGGAAACATATCTCAAATACTGATATCAACTTCGAAATACAACATTTGGCTTCGAAGCCAAATTTTGGCGCCAAGATCCGATAACAAGTAGCTTCGAAGGCAAAGAGCTGACTTCGAAGCACATCCCACACCTAAGGATGCAAGAAAGCTCAAGTATTTGTGTACCTCAACAGGATTAAAAGCCTGTTTTAGGGTTTCTTAGTGAGAATAAATCATTCGAAGCAAAACTTGAGATCCCTTAAGGAAGGAAATTGTTGTTCGAAGTATCAAAACCAATAGTTGGTTTGATAATATACAGAAAAGATTGCTTTTTGGATTAAAACAGTGTAGCCCTCGAGAGGGGCTTCCACATTTTTGAAAGTATGGACTGTTGTTCGAAGAAAAAATGGTTAATTTAAAACTGATTGATCGTACTAACCATGACAATATGTTGGATATGATTAAAATAAGCTTTAAGGGGCAAGGTTGTTAAATTCGAAGCACTAATTCTAAATGGAAACCAGCAAAAGTTCTCAACTGTATTCCATGAATTGGAAAAGTTCATGTTGGTTTTTCAGTGTTTCATTTGAGATGATTGAATCTAGATTCGAAGGATAAGGTTGTTGAGTTCGAAGCCCTAAATTTGCTTGTAAAGACAAACGGAGATAAAGTCAAACCATACCAAACAAAGAAAAAGTCTTAGCTATATTGAAACAAAAGCAATTACATCAAAAGGCCCTCTTTGGGTACAAATTCGAGTTCATAAAAGTAAAGAATAGAATAAATAACAAGATCATGGAATTTGGTCCAGCTATGGTCAATAAATTTCTGTTCTTTTTTTATTCTATCTTCTATTTTCTCCAAGCTTAGCTACTGAGGTTGATGGGCTCTTACTTGATAAAAGAGTTCTTCAGCCTTTATTTCAAATGTTGTTTCTTTTAACCCTTGTTCTAGCTCATCAATATCCCAATACGCAGAGTCTTTATTCTTGAAGTCATCATATTCTTCGATGAGGTTCTCTACTTCGTACTGGGCATGAACTTGAAGGGATGAAAGTTGGTTCAAAGATTGGGTGGTAACCACAGAAGTCCGGTGCCAATGAAGAAGCAACGGGAGTTGGTCCAAAAACATTTGGAGTTCTGCTTGGCCGATGGGGTTGAGGACGTGACCTCGAGTCATAACATCACAAGCCTATCGAAAGTTTTTGAGAGGAACATCGTCTTCAAGAACATTGAAAGGCAAGTGAGAAAAAGCCGTAAGCAGAAGTTGGGCTTGCTTTCGCTGAGCTGGAGTAGGGGGAGGTAGAGGCTTATAAGGGGGAAAAACCTTATCCGCAGAAAGGGTAAGCCTCAGTCTCTCTATCCAGCGGGGATTTTGCAGAGGAAGAGCTGTAGAAGCTTCCATTTTGAAAGAAGGAGGAAATTGAGGGGCATTAACACAATCAAGCCAGTTAGAAGAGCAAAGCCTCGCCTTCTGGGCTAAGAACGATGGGTTATACCCTTGTGCCTCTTTCGGGCGTTGGGTAGCTTGTACTATCTTTGTAGGTATGGAGGATGTGTACTATGCTATAAGCAGATTGTCCTCTAAATTGCGTCGGCGATCAATGGCCACGTAAGGATAAACCACCGAACTCCGTGCATCAGAAGGGAATTCTAGAGGATTAGTGAACTCGACAAAGTGATGATTAACTCGCTCCCTTAACTCCCATGCCTCAAGTTCTGACCAGCTTCTCCAACCAGAAGCCTCAGAGGAAGAAGAAGCCACAGCCTCATCCTATGCAGAAGATTGTGAAGAAGAGCTTCCAATGTCCATTTTTGCAAAATTTTGGGTTAAAGAATTACGAGTAGCGAGTGTGTAATCCAAAGGTTGATAGTTTGCAAAAACTTCCATGACTTGAATATAGGGAGGTGGGTAAAGGTGGCTAATCAATGCATGAAGGTTCTTTCGAGGAAGAACCACATCATCAGATGACTCTTCGTATACTCTATCAATAGAAGAGAAAATTGGTTTGGCCATAAAAGATGTATCAGTTTGTTCGAATACTAAGATGGTGGGATGTTCAAAGGATTAAAAAAAAGAATTTAATGCAAAATGATGAATGACAGTTGCATTTCTGGAAGAATGCAAAGCCCATGCACGTTCTAGGACGTAGATAAAAGACCTTGATCCGCTAATATCACCAAGTATTTAGTATATTAGTGCGAGGGGTAATGTTGGCTGCATATTTTGTATAAGCCAATTACAATTCAACGCGTGGTAGAATAAGGGCAATATGGAAAGACTATTCGAGTCTTCGATCGTGATCGTACATGTGGCAGTTAGTATTGGTTCTTACAAGATCTGTGTAGCACTGGATCAGCAAAGAGATGTAAAGTGATGTGGCTTCAACGGTTACTCACATTCAAATTCAAAATCAGAAGGGAAGCCTAACTACAGGTAACGGCATAATGGAGCTAACCATAAGGCAATATGATCAGCGATCATGAAGGAGCGATTCGATGGTTAGAAGTGTAGTTTGATGGTTATCCTTAAGAAGTATAAATAGCAGAGAAGGCCTCAGAAAAAGCCCCAGACTCAGATCCAAGAAACCAGTTTTTATCTACTTTATTTCCTTTCCAATTTTACATTTCCTATTCTTTGTATTTCCGTACTTTAAAATTCCTACACTGCACTTCGTTCATAGGAGTAGTTTCAAGTAAATTGTTGCTGTAAACCTTTACGAGGCTGAATTGGATCATTGTAAGTCTTTCGTTTTACTTAATGAAATACTGCAATTGTTCTTCATTTAATCATTGTCAGTTTATTCCTCCTAAGTAAAGGCACCAGTAAAATTCCTCTTCATTGAGGCTGAAAGAATTAAAATACAATCGTCTGATAATTGGTTGGCAATTAAAATTTCTGTAAGGACTGATTGATCCTTTCTGGCACGCTCAAAATTACTGTAATAACCTTCGAAAGCCAAAATGCCAACAATTTCATGTTTGAACAATCTACTATTTATGATTTTCACATTTTTTTTTTAATATATTGCTCTAGTGATGGCCACTAACTCAATCCGATCACAGGAAAGAATGTGGATGTTTAAAATCATGAGAGATGTTTGGCCAAAAAAGGTTTTGTTTAAAGTGTCCCAACACGGGCAAAGCTCAATTTTTATTTTCTAGACCAATAATACTAGGAACATATAAAATTCTACACATTCAATTATACATTCTCTCATGATGTTTGGAAATCACACCCGTAATTCATGTGTAAAATTTAGTGTGTAAATAATGAAAAGTTATACCTTGCTCCAGGGGCATGGACATATGGTGCTCGAAATTGACTGTGATTGATGTTTGATAGGTGTTTGATTTTATGATTTAAGTTGTCTAAATTAATAAATTACCTTTTTGCCCATCAATTTAGGCTTCAACTGTAATTGATTTGTCTAATTGTCTTTAATTGGACCATACAAATTTTTTTTTTTTTTTTTAAATTAGGGATTAAATAGATGAAATTAATAGTTTAAGGATGAAATAATAAATAAATAAATAAAATTGATAATAGTTTAGAGGGTAATGTTACAATACACACCCTTCAAAAAGGAATGTATCAGATGAATACCACAAAGTGTCATAATCAAATCATTTTATGCCATACCTTGATGTATCATAAACAAACATTTTTTTTAAGGTGAAAATAACCAAACACTTTTGAGGCATAGTTAAAGATTTCTTCAGTCATTACCAAAATTATAATAGGTCATCAATGAGTCATAATCAACACTACAATGTGCCATATCAAGGGTTATAACCAAACATCCCTTAAGGTATAACCAAATACCTTTTTTTAGTCATGACTAAAACAATAACAACAATAAAGGGCCACTTACAAGTCAATCCTATTGACCAGACTTATTTATCTACAAGTCTTATTCTATTTTTCACTTATCAATATCTCTAAAATGCCCTCTCCTCACTGTTTTCATCCCTATTATTTACACTGCCATGACTTCACTTTCTCTTGTCGGAAACCACCTCTCCTCACCTTTTTCATCCCCATTATTCACACTCCCTTGACTGCACCTTCTTCTCCCGGAAACCACCTCCAACCATCATCTCTGGTCGCCAACAACCACCTCCAGCCATCGTCTCCGACCACCGATGACCATCGACAACCACCTCCGGCGATATTTTTTTGATAGTAATTTTTGACAATTTTTCTGCCATTTTTTAAGAAAAATCAACATCCATCTCCACTATGTCACTCTCCTATACCTTCTCAAATTTGGTGGTGACAAGAGAAACAGAAACAAAGTAGAAGTATTTAACACTGATAAATTTATCATTGTATCAATATTTATCAAATCAGTTAATCACCTACTCTCTTTCACCACCACACTCACATTTACATAGATACACCATCCCTCCCTTATTCATTCAAAAAAAATACATTTACACACTTACATATAAAAAGGGAGTAAGACTAATAAATTTATCATTGTTATAGATTTATCCAAATTTGTCCCTGATAACATATTAGTAATAAATTTATCACTGTATTAATATTTATCAAACTAGTTAATCACTTACTTTCTTTCACTATCACACTCACACTTGTATACATGCACTCTCCTCACTTATTCATTCAAAAAAACACATTCACACATATACATATAGAAAATAGTTTTCTTAGTGATAAATTTATCATTGACACAAATTTCTCCAAACATTAGTTTATAAGCAATTGACAAAGAGAATAAGAAAGAGAGGTGTGATATGAATTTTTTTTTATATATTTCATCATCATCATCATCATCATCATCTTACAAATTCAAAACAAAACCTTAAAAAAAAAAAAAAAAAGTGCTAAAAACCAAAACCAAACAAAACCAAATTAAAAAGCAAAAACTTCTCTAACTGGGAAATTTTTTTACATTTCGGTGTGATTGTCAAAGTTTTTCCAGGGGATCCTGATGATATAGTATAAATTGGCACTGGTGGAGTGTAGATCGGAGAAGATAAAGTGTAGATCAAAGATATAAAGCGTAGTCGAAGAAGATAAAGTATAGATCGATGACGGTGGTGGTAGATTGACAATGATAGAGTGTAGATCAGAGATAGTAAAGGTGGTTGGTGACCAGTGGCAGTGGCAGCTGACGGTGGATGGTGGTAGTGGTAGCGGCGACCAACGGTTGATGGTGGCAATAGGTATGGTAGCGGTGTGTATTGGTAGTGTGAAACTTTAGAAACTGTTAAGAGAGAGAGAGAGAGAGAGAGAGAGAGAGAGAGAGAGAGAGAAAGAAGAAGAAGAAGATAAGATATTTAATGAGGGTAATATGGACAATTGATGAGTTATTGGTGCATTTAAAAGGTTAACCAAACTTAATGATAATTAAGTCCGCTTTATGTGACTAGCCCGTAAAAAACCCTAATAAATTATAACTAAATCATAATCGACACCATAATAGTGGTGTTTGATAAAATTGAAAACTTAAATGTGAAGTCTGAAAATTAAGTATTGAATTTTTTAAACTGAAAAACTGCTAAATAAAAATTTAAGTATTTAACTAAAAATAAATTATTTAATATGTATAACATCAAGTTCGAATTTTATTATTTTCAAATTGTATATTTTAATTTTTATATTGTGATGGTGGTGGTGGTGATGGTGGTGGTGAATGTATGATGGTGATGGTGGTAGTAGTGGTGTTGGTGGTAGTGGTAGTGGTAGTGGTGGCAGTGGCCTGGTGGCAAGCAACGGTGGTGGTAGTAGTAGTGTTGATGGTGGTGGTGGCGGCGGCGGCGGCGGCGGCGGTGGCAACGACAATAGTGATGGTAGTGGCAGTAAAATGATGATGGTACTTATGATAACAATAACAAGGAGGAAGAGAAGTACTTTTCAGGTATCAGATTGATATGTTCCATATATTTCTTTGGTGCTTCTACTCGTAATGTAAAATGAGAATAATTATAAAGGATTTATAATTATATAGGATTTATGTTCCATCTGATGGCTGATCGATAGAGATCTGATGGGTTATTTATCTTAACACTAGTATAGTACATACAATATGTAGTGACTAAAAGACGTTGAGATTTCAAACTTGAACTTGCCCTTGTTGGTGACCACCTTCAATCTCATTTGTGTCTCTTGTTTATGCATTTGCACACTTTCCTGATGATCCAAATGATGAAGCGACAAGTGTAGACAAGGAAAACTATGAAAGTTAGGGTCAACCATGAGTACACCCATATCGAAAGCCCACTGATGATCATATGATCTGGCGAAATGACGTTCATCGAAGAAGAATAAGTGATTACCAAGGTTGTTGTTGTCACCCACACTGCAACTATTAGCAACCACCTCACAATTCTGTTCTTTAGTGGTAACCCACTCACAAGCAAAACATTATGCTTAGAGAAGCAACAAAAGATATTGTGTTGGCGATCCAAAATACTTTAAAATCTGCTGGAAATGTTACAGCCATATTGGATTTTCCATTTGGGTTAAGCCCACCAGGTGGGCTAAGCCCAGATTGGTAAGCCATTCCTGCAATTACAGTTGCAGATACCAACCAGCCATTGCGTTTTCTATTTAACCAATCATCTTTGTTCGTTGGGGGCTTCAACGTGCCATTGACTAGTGAGGGTGGCTGCGATAATAATACTTTCCCATGACCACTACCACGATCACGCAGTTGGTGGCCAATGTGGCCTCCAGCTTGCATAAGCAATTTACTGATTTCCATAGCCTTTAAATCTCTAATTGGCATATGTTCTATGATATCCAAAGCCGTGATACCATTTCCATTCACAGCATTCACTTCCACCTCAGTTTCTTCCAATAGGTATCTTATGGTGTGCACAAATTAATACAAAGGAATCTATATATGGTGTATCTAATTAATTCTAATCATTTTGCTACAAATTATTAGAAGTATTTCTATTGAAATTTTGATTAGAAGTACCTATATAAAGCATGGTGTCTACCGTCATTTGTCAAGTAAGGTGTTATTTGATAAATCTCAAAATTAAAAATTGAAAAACATAAAATTAAAGTTTTGAAAATTGAATGTTAAATTTTTTTAAAGGTGAAATGTTATTTGATAAAAATTTAAGTGATGAATTAAAATAAATTATACTTTTTATATGAAGTAGATACTATTTGAACTCAAAAAATACTTCAATATGCCCAATTTAAATTTATAAATTTTAATTTCTATTATATCATAATATAAATTTATTAATAAGGACAACACATATTAAACCCTAAAATAATTTTTTTCCCTTCATGGTACACCTTAATCCATTATTCCTATTCAAATCTCTGCATCTTCTTTTCTAAGAGATCAAAGTTATTTTGTTTTCTTGTTCATGTTCTTATTCTTTTTTCTCACTCCAAAACTCCAATCCACTCTATCAAAACTCACCATTATCATTAATATCATTATTTTTTTATTATTTTGAAACATTAACCCTTAGAAGAAAGTTTAAACAATTAAACAATGAATGAAAGTGATGATCAAGATAATTTTTTGAAGCAACCCATCAAAGAGGAGAGAAGTATTCATATAAAAATCAAAATATAATTATTAATTTCTGTATTTTTTCATATGTCCCATTACGATGTTAAGTCTTTCAATTTTCACAATCATATAAATAGTATTATAACTTTTAATAAAAAATTCTTTGAGATAATCTTTGAATTCAATGACCATGTTAGTATCATTCACAAAAAAACGAGCTATATACTGCGGTGCGGCACTTTTTAATACATTTTTTTTCTGTCCTTTTACTCTTTCTTTCTGTTGAACTTTATTTTTGTTTTGAAAAAAAAAATGTCTATTGAATTTTTTTGTTTTTCGTTTTTTTAAGTGAATTTTTTAAATATTTTAATAATTTTTTTATTATTATTTTTAATTTTTATGCACATACACTTAAATTGTGAAAAATATATAGAAGCAAATTCAATAAAAGAGGTAAGCAAAGCAAAGTAGTAGAGTGTTTTTCCATTCAAGCATTTTGTCAAACATATAGTAATCAACAATTTAGAATAGCAAACCAGCAATTGAATTGTCAAATATATAGTAATCAACAAATTGTTATAGCAAAATAGCAAGAGATACAAAAAAACAGAGGCAAGGAGATGAAGCTTGTCAATGGTGACTCTGATTATGGAGTTCTTCGCCGGTACTTCCTGTGTATCAGTTTGAAAGGTTTTTCAAATACTTTTTTTTTATTTTATTTTATAATTTGATTATTATTTATTATTTGGGTTTATTAAGGATAACTTAAGAAAAATTATAGGGTGTACTAAGAATAATATAAAATTTTAAATAATTGAAAAGGGTATACTTAAAAATAAGAAGTACTTAATGATTTTTTGGGGTAAATAAAATCTCCCCTATGTGCATCCTTTTTGTTACTTATAATACAGGGCTGGCCCATGTGCAAGGCCATTAAGATCATTGTCTTGGGTCCGAAAATGAGAAAGATCTCCAAGTTTCAAAAGGTAATTTATACGTGGTTCACAGCACAAAATCCGTCAATAACTTTAGCCACATGTAAGAGTAAGTAGTTGAAAGGCTCTATTGAGCACAATGAAAACCCAATTATTACAAAGTTAAACGAAGTGCAAGTTTATAACTTGTTAAAAGCAACACAACTTTTCTCTCTTAGCAATTGTGTGTTATTTTCTAATTTTTAATTTCTATAATTTCTATGTAAGGAAGTAAATAAATAAATGCAACGAGGAAACAAAATTACTTTGTTTTATATGAATTTGACATTGATTAAATCTTAATTGCATTATAAGTAAAGTTTATTTTATTTTATTTATCATATATATAGCTTTATTTTTTTTTATAATGAAATATTTTTATTTTTAATGTGTTAAATTAAGTTATTCTTGATTGTGAACCTAGTTTGTATCAGATGACTCAATAATTTGTGAGGCAAACAAAGAACAACCATTGTTAAAACTATTTGGACACTTATAAATCAAATTCAAACAAACTAAAAAACTTGGGTGAGCTGTTTTGTAAAGGGTGTTTTCATTCAACATTTTTTTTATTTTATTTTTTGTGGATCAGAAAATTAAACAACAATAACAAATAATTAAGAAAACTTTTACCTCCACTTGTCAAAACTAACAAACTAAAAAACTTGGGTGAGGTGTTTTGTAAAGGGTGTTTTCATTCAATAATTTTTTATTTTATTTTTTGTGGATCAGAAAATTAAACAACAATAACAAATAATAATTAAGAAAACTTTTACCTTCACTTGCTTGAGGTTGGTAGCAATGTGCAAAATAGTGTTGCCATTATCAAGTTTGTCATTTACCCATGTATCCTCAACCGGCCTAAATCTCCAAACGATTATACTCCACACACAAGTGCAGAACAGTTTCACCTCGATCCAACTGGAACTTAGCTACTTCTGGTCGTGCCCGAACCAACTGGCTCACCACATCAACTTGGCCTTTCATGGCAGCTACATGAAGAGGAGTCCTCCCGCCCTCATCTCGCACGAGACAAACACTAGGGTTTGCCATTAACAACACCTTCGCTATCTGGATATACCCATTTGCAGAGGCCAAGTGAAGAGGTGATCGGCCCTTTGAATCTAAATAAGAGACCAAGTCTTTCTTGAGAGTCACAAGAGCTTTTGCAAAATCCAGATGACCTTGCATAGCAGCTATGTGAAGAGGATTCTCATCGAAACAAGTGAGTGAAGATCGGGACAGAGTGAGTCTATCTTCTTCAATCAACTTCTTCAAGGACTCCGTATTCCCACTCACTGATGCTTCATAAAGCATATTCTCTCTCATACGTATCTCAGTCTCATGAGTTCCTTTCATTTCTGGCACTTGGTGCTTGCCTTGGTGATAGAAAGTTGAAAACAGTATCCTCTCTATTGTGGCTTTGCTTGCATGCTAAAACGTTTTGCACTCAAACTCTACTTTTGTCACTGTATACGTTCATTTTCCATGTGGATCCGTCAAATTATACAACCAATATTATTGCGGATTTGGAATTCCATCCTGCAGATCCGTCAAATTATACAACCAATATTATTGCGGATTTGGAATTCCATCCTGCAGCAAAAATTTCAGTATCAGGATTGGATTGCATTCTACACCACTTGTTTATTACCCTACTCGTAAACCACTTGTCTACTAACAGCCATTAAACAGCTGCCACATCAGTGATAATATTTATATGGGTATTGATTGAGAAACATTATTCAATGAGAAAAGTTAGGGATGATGAAAATTTTTTCATGAAAATGATCATGAAATATTTATGATCTTTGAATTACCTTAATTAGTGTGTGATGCTTATCCTAAGTGTAATCCAAAAGTCACAAACCTTTTATGATTATTTTCATGAAAGGTTTTTCATGATACCTAACATTGCTATTATTCAATACTCCCTGAGTAATTGTCTTTTAAAAGCCTAATATGAAAATAGTGGGGTTTATACCAACAACTATGACATTAGAACATCCCTAGGATTTGTTCAGAGCCTTTTAAATAATTTCTCATCGAATGAATTCAGTCAAATATTTATATGGGCATTGATTGGGAAAGATTATTCAATACTCCCTAAGTAATTGTCTTTTAAAAGTCTAATATGAAAATAGTGTGGTTTATAGTTTAGACCTACAACTATGACAAACACCACTAGGATTTGTTCAGAGCCTTTTAAATAATGTCTCATTGAATGAATTCAGTCAAATATTTATATGGGTATTGATTAAGAAAGATTATTCAATACTCCTTGAGTAATTGTCTTTTAAAAGTTTAATATGAAAATAGTGGGGTTTATAGTTTAGAC
The DNA here is from genome assembly GCA_022316695.1 of Camellia oleifera. Lineage (NCBI taxonomy): Eukaryota > Viridiplantae > Streptophyta > Magnoliopsida > Ericales > Theaceae > Camellia > Camellia oleifera. Next base: position 147,213,540 of record CM039316.1, on the reverse strand, counting down.
CAACAACTATGACATTGGAACACCACTAGGATTTGTTTAGAGCCCTTTAAATAATTTCTCATTGAATGAATTCAGTCAAATATTTATACAGGCATTGATTGAGAAAGATTATTCAATACTCCCTCAGAATTTTTTAAAAGTCTAATATGAAAATAGTGGGGTTTATAGTTTAGACCAACAACTAAGACATTGGAACACCACTAGGATTTGTTTAGAGCCTTCTAAATAATTTCTCATTGAATGAATTCAATCAAATATTTATTTGGTTGCCGTTCAAATACCTTGGTTTACCGCTGGGGGCTAACCCAAGTAGGAAAGCAACTTGGCAGCCTATACTAGACAAATTCAGAAGCAAACTAGCTGGTTGGAAAAGGAAACTGTTATCATTTGCTGGGAGGCTTGTTTTAATCAAATCTTTCATGTCCTCGCTGCCTATATATTATATGTCATTGTTTAAGTTGCCACAGGGGATTGCCAGAGAATTGGGCAAGCTTCAAGCTTCCTTTCTGTGGGGGGGGATCTGAATTGAAGAGGAGGGTTCATCTAGTAAAATGGAAGGAAGTGGCGAAGCCTGTAGACCAAGGGGGCTTAGAGGTTAGGAGAGTGAAGGAAGTGAATAGTTGCCTTATGTTGAAATGGTGGTGGAGGCTTGGCGTGGAAAATAAAGCTTTGTGGATGAGAGTTTTGAGCAGTAAATATAGGATTGAGGAGGGGAGTTGGAGCCCTCAAGTAATCTCTAATGTGGGATGTTCTAAAATATGGAAGGATATATTATTACAATATGTACAGAGTAGCAGTCTAGGGGTTATTTTTCTCGACAATTGTAAGGTGAAAGCGGGTAATGATCATAGAATCAAGTTTTGGAAAGATAAGTGGTGTGAAAACTTGAGCCTTAAAGATGCATTTCCACTGCTGTATAGGGTAGTAGTTGATAAGAGAGTGACTTTATCTAATATGATGATTAGGAAGGAGGAAGCTGGTGAATGGTCATTTCAGTTTAGAAGGGCATTCTTTGACTGGGAAAGAGTGGAATTAATCAGATTGGTGAGTCAGATTTAGGTAGGTCATAATCTTAGGTGTTGCTCAGAAGATACTCTTGTCTGGAAAGCCTTGGAATCTGGAAGTTATTCTGTTCAATTTATGTATAAGCTCTTGGTTGAGGGAACCAGTAATAGCAGTGTTGGTTTCAACCCAAATGGAAGCTCCACTATGGGCAATGGAAGCTCCACCATGGGCACTAGAAGATGGCACTCCCACTCCACCAACCCACTAGCAAGTGGAAGAGGTAGGTGGTGGCCAATCACCCTTCTTCATTTTGTGTATAAATGGAAGGTGATGGTGTAGAGTTAATATACGGAAAAACACAAGCAAGAGAAACACACTGCAGAGAGAGGCACAAACAAGAGAGAGCTAGTGAGAGCTTCTGTTTGTGTTATCAGAGAGTGTGTGAGAGTGAGTTATATAGAGAGACAGTGAGTTGAGAGTGTGTAATCTCCTCCATTTGTTGATATATAACAACATCGCTCCCGTGGACGTAGGCCGGTTTGCCGAACCACGTTAAAAGTCTTGTGTTTTTTGCTTGATTGTATCCCTGGTGTGCCCCTCGATCCCCAACAAGCAGCACAGTTAGCAAAAGGATTTGGGTTAAACATGTCCCTCCTAGAGTTCAATTTTTTGGATGGCTTGCTTGGAAAGGAAAGTTAAAGACGGCTGAGTTTCTGCACAGGATTGGTGTTCTACCTGCTGGTGCATCTGTAGAATGTTGTCTATGTAAATCTGGAGCTGAGTCTCTCTTACATGTGCTTCTATTATGTCCAGTGGCTTGGAGAGTGTGGTATGAAATGTTTAGATGGTGGAAGATTCAAGAAGCAATGCCAGCCTCAGTGGAGGACATGCTTGAATGGTGGGTAGGGGTGGGTCTTAATAAAAAGGAAATGATGATGTGTAATGCCCTTCCTCTTGTAGTGATGTGGTCTCTATGGAAACATCGGAATGAATGTTTATTCCAGGAGGTTGTCCCAAGTGTGGATGGAATTACGGATCTGATTAAGTTAAAAATGGCTGTGTGGTTTAAGGAAGTATTTAAGGAACATATGCTGTCAGTTCATGATTTCATATTTAATCTACAGGGAATTAGATTCAGTTTTGGAGGTGGGTCCAGAGAGTGAAGTATATGAGGAGGCCTATTTTTTCCCACCAGTGCTTCTGTAGAATACTCTGTGCAGTATACTCTAGGCAGCAGAGTTTTGTCTCAATCTGTGCAGTATAGTCTCTGCTGTGTGTGAGGATGTTCTGCCTCTGTTTATGCAGCTTGAATGTGCTTGGCATTAGGTTTGCAGTTCAGTCTCCATGTTCTGCTGTTGGTTGATTTGTTGGTAGTTTGATGTGTGCTTTTTTTCTCTTTAGGAATTCAATTCTTTTAACCATTGCTTCTTATTGATCTGTACAAAATTCCTCTGCTGTTTAGGTGGCTCTCAAACTGTTTATTTCCTAGTTTTGCTAATTCAGATGAAAGTTTGTTTGCTGCAATTTTTTATGGTCAACTGCAATGTAGATGGTCAGCTTGCAGGTTTAGTTTGGTTCTGCTTCAGGTTTGGGTGCTGAGTGGTGGGCAACTTGCTGGGGTGTCCATTTTGCCTTTTTTTGGTGTATGCTGCTAGATTGCTCTCATGCTGTGTATCTTGTTTCTGCTTTCTTTGGTTTTCCTTTGTGTTGGATTCTCTCCAATTGGAGCTCCGAGCTTAATGTAGCTCCGAGCTCCTCTTTATTGATGTACTCATTTTTTGATTTCATCAATAAAGATTTCTTCTTGCTGATAAATATATATATATATATATATATTTATATGGGTATTGATTGAGAAAGATTATTCCATACTCCCTAAATAATTGTCTTTTAGAAGTCTAATATGAAAATAGTGGAGTTTATAGTTTAGACCAACAACTTTGACATTCGAACACCACTAGGATTTGTTTACATCCTTCTAAATAATTTCTCATTGAATGAATTCAGTCGAATATTTATATGGGTATTGATTGGGAAAGATTATTTAATACTCCCTGAGTACTTGTCTTTTAAAAGTCTAACATGAAAATAGTGGAGTTTATAGTTTAGACCAACAACTATGACATTGATACGCCACTAGATTTGTTCAGAGCCTTTTAAATAATTTCTCATTAAATGAATTAGTCAAATTTGACATCTCATAACTTTTCTTATCCCTTATGACCTCTCTCTCAGCATCCACCACCGCCACCCTCGCTTCTGTCCCAAATCCCAATCAATAAAGACTCTGCCACCCTCGGGTTCCCGTATGGACCGCAGACAAAAATTTCGATATTACTTAATTCGGTCCACTCAATTCTTGATTTGTTTCAGTTCGCTTGAATACCCAACCTGTCCTAACTTATAAAAGATGATTTAAGGTTTTGAATAAAAGTTTGTAAGCTACGCCTGCCCATGAACCCAACCGGTAAGAACCTGCATAAATAAGTTTAGCCCGACTCAAACTATCCCGTTCAAAAGTAATAATAAATTGATATTTGATATTTTTTATTCCTTACTTATATTTACCAAAATACCATGGTATATATATATTGATAAGTAAAATACCATGGTGTATATATATATGTTAATAGCTAGTTAAATTTTTTTTTATAATTATTATAACTGATTCTATAGTAATTTTATTGTTTGATTATTTGTTTTGATTTTGTTATTATTCTTCTATTTTGAGCATTGCTTTACTTGTTTTTATTTAGTTGTTGTCTTGCGAAATAAAATATATTTTACCAAAAAATAAAAATAAATAAATAGCATCTTTTGTTCTAGACTTGATTTAGGAATTTTCGATTCTAAAGTTTGTGACCGGTTCTAGCCTTGTGTGATGCTAGTCTTTCCTTTTCCTTTTTTTTCTCCACTTGTAAGTGTTATAAATAAAATCACATTATGTTCCTTGATTGTTTTTTAATTATATGAGATGTAAAATAGTAAAAAAAATATACGAAAAATACTTGAATTATGTTGGAAAGTAAAAAAGAAAAGATAACTATTAAAAATATTAAAAATAAGTGAATAAAAAATGTGTAGAAATTAATAATATAAGTCTAATAAAAAATGTGTAATCCAATTCGGTTTGATTTTGGCTCATAAAATTTGGATTTATAGATGGGATGTGGTTTTAATCTTTTAAATAGGTTCAACATGTACCATTCCGTTGAATGGTCAAAGCCGGAAAAATCCAGTTAATATATGGGATAAGGACACAATAGTTGCGGGATGGGTAAGCCGACCTGTCCCATTGCTGACCTCTACTGCCACCTTCTTCCCTGCCCACTACCACCACCTTTTCCCTCCCTCTATCACAACCTCCACCACTGCCTCATGCCTTCTGCATTCTGCTCTTCCCCCAACCCCAACCACCGACCTCCTTTTTACATAGCTCTCTTTAATTTTATCCTCTATTCCCAATGTAAGCATCTCCTTCCAACACCAACTATAAACCCCAAATTATCATCGAACCAATCATTATCACCATAAGCCCACCACCATTGTCAAACAATTTTCATTTATTATATTTTACTATTTATTGACCCATTCAATTAACTTCAATGTGCGATATAATTGATCTAAAATATGGTCTTGAATCTCGACCCCAACAAAAACTCAAATGTGTATCAGTCATTGGAGGTTGTAATGGAGAGGGTTTTGTGGTGGATATGACCGGAGGCGATGTATGGAAGGTAAAGGGAGAGGGGTTTCGTGCTAAGGAAGAGAAATAGAAGGATAGGGAGATAGCTTAGTGATAAAGGGAAGAGATAGTGGGTTGTGAAAGAGATGGAGTTGGTCAGTGGTACGGGTTGTGCGCAGGAAAGGATATAGCGGTGGTCAGGGTTGGGAGAAGGAGATAATTGAGGAAGGAGGCCATGGTGGCGGTGGTGGATTTGTAAAGGGGGAGGAAAGGGAAACAAGGGCGGAACGATGATTTTCAATTAATATGTTTTCTCATTCAGATTCTTTTGAAGTATAATTTTTTACAATAGTATAATTTCAAAAGTCTAATTGATGTATAGATTTTATCACATTATGTATTATTATTTTATACCTTTTGTTTTGATTATTTTTTCTTGGATTTAAAATTAATAATATCCATGGTGTTAATTATATTAATAGTGTTAAAAGTGTAGAGGGTGAACAAAAATGATGATATAAATTGTGCAATAATACAAAAATGAATAATTCAAATATAAAAAAGTATCAAAAAAAAAATAATGTGTGAATCCCCACCGTACAATAATTAAATTTAGACCATATATTAATTTTTCTTGTTACTTTTTTGTTTCTAATTTCTTGTTCTATCACATTACTCTTTAGTTATATTCAATTAAAAAAGAGGAATTGGAAACTATTGGGATAAGTAAAAAATCTAGAAAAAATTTAAAGGAATAACAAGAAAAATTATTTAGATTTTAAGGGGATCAAATCAAATTTACTTAGAATTTAAGAATGATATACTAATTCTATTATAAATACTCAAAACTATGTACGGGTATAAATAAAATTTTCTATATTTCTTGGTCTCTTAACATTCAGCTCCTGTAAAAGAGAAGGCGGTGGTCGGCAGTACGGGTGTGCGCGGTGCGATTCAGGCGGTTTGAGAGTAAAATTACAAACTGAATGGCGGGTTAGCGGATTAGCAGACTGACAAATTACGGTTTGGGGGGATTGGCGGATGGAAGAATATTTTAGCTAATTATCATACATTTGCATAATATGTTACATTAATTTGTATAATATTTTTTAGATATATAGCACAAAGTAATTTTACGTAATATGTTCATATATATAATCACTAATTTGTAATAAATTTCATATTTTAAATCTCTCTCACGCTCATTTTTACATTGATATTTTACTAGAAATTAAAAAATATATATGTATTAACTATGGCGGAGTGGAGTGGTTCGGTTGGAAGATTATAACTTTTAAAGTTTAAACCGCGGTTAGTGGTTAGAGCGGTACGGATTGATGCGGATTGGGCAGTATTTTGCACAGCCCTAGTCGGCAGTGCATTCGGTGTGTGGAAAGGAGACGATCGGCAGTGCTGGTTGTGGATTTCTGATGACAATGGCTGTTGGTGTTTGATAAGAAGAAGAGAAGATATTTAATGAGAGTAATATGGACAGTTGAGGAGTTATTAGTGCATTTAAAAGGTTAACAAGACTTAATGATAATTAAGTCCGCTTTATGTGAGTAAAAACCCCTAATAAATTATAAGTCATAATAAACACCATAATAGTGGTGTTTGATAAAACCGAAAACTTAAAAGTAAAGACTGAAAATTAAGTATTGAATTTTTTAATCTAAAAAATTGTTTGAAAAAAATTTAAGTATTTAACTAAAAATAAATTGTTTGATATGTACAAGATCAAGTTTGAATTTTATTATTTTCAAATTTTATATTTTAATTTTTATATTGTGATGGTGGTTGTAACAACCACCTCCGTAATTAATTAAGTTAATCATGTGATTTGTAATGATTATGTGCTTATGTGTTAATTATGTGCCATGTGTTAATTGAATTGTGTTATTGTGAACAGATATGTATAGATACGAAATGAACCTGTCTGAATCAGTAATTTAAACAGGTTAGAATTAAATATTTGGAATAGGCAATTCGAGCCTAATTCACGTTAGTGTGATTAAATTTAGTTTAATTTAAATTAGATTATGATGTGTAAGATGAGAAATGAATTAATTTAGTTAATGGAACTTATTAGCTAAACTTGTAAGTAACTAAGGCTTAAGACAAAAATTAGTGAATTAAATAATTCCTAACCCTATTCGATTAGTTAAGAAAGAAGAGAAATGTTTGAGAGAAAGAGTAAGTGTGTTTTGTTAGGAGATATTTTGAGAGAGAGAGAGAGAGAGTTCTAGAGAACTCAAGAAAGGAAAAGAGAAAGAAAAAGAAGAACAAGAGAGATCTGAAGGGAAATCAAGCAAAACTTCACCAAATTAACCATCTAAGGTAACAATCCTCTAATTTCATGAATCCAAGTTGTATTACTCATAAAACCATTGAATCTAAGTTGGATTAAGGAGTTTTGTTGTCGTAATTGGAGGGTTAGGTTTTGCATGGCTTGATATGAAAGATTTGAAGAAAGTAACTCATAATTTTGACATACATGGCATCATTCATGTTCAAACTTATCTTTCTTGCATGATGTTTGAGAAGTGAGGAGGAAACTCCATGAATTTTGGAAGATTGGAACTCAACATATGCATGCTTCTTGATTTTGCTCTTAAATTCAAGGTTGTGATTTTGTAGATAGAAAAATGAGTTTTGTTTTGAAGTTATAAGTTTTGTTGAAGTTAGGGATGTGAAATTCAAGATGTTTTTAAGGGTTTTGAGCCTTGTTTTGCATAAAATTGATGCTGGATTTTGAAAATAATGAATTTCCATTCAAAAGCAAATTTTCGGACAGATTTTGACCTAGAACCGCACGTACGAAACACAAAGCTCAGCAAGTCGAACATTTTGCTTTAATTGCACATGCAGAGCACAAGTGCAGTGACAGTACTGCACATGCCGCCAGTGCCCCCACACGTGTGGTTTTCAAAGCGATCTCGGATTCATTTTCTTTTCGTTTTTCTAACTTTCGGACCTTCGTTTACATGGTTTTCACATGTATTTTACGTTCATATACACTTCATGAACACGAAAGAAAGTAAAGAAAGAATAGAAATAATTGAACGTACAAGTAACAAATGAACCAAATAGGTTTAAGAACCGATTAAATGAATGAAATGTATTTTGAGATGTTGTGCCTGAATGTGTTGTGTAGGTCACTCGCATGAAGAGTATCATCCGGCCAAGCACTGTGAGTAATGTCTTTGTAAAGACATTTTCATATATGAATTACTTTGAAAATGACTATGTTATTCGATAATTTGAGGAACCTATGTTTTGTTATGAAATGTTGATACAATAAGCTTGTGAACAAGAACTTTGGAACTGTAAAGTTAAGCGGTGAAACTCTGAATTGTGTATGATGTGATATGTGACAACCTGGAAAATGTACTTTGAGCTCCGGTAACTTCCGTTCTGTCTTTGATTCGTCATGGAAATTCTATAAGCTATGTTGTGTTCACAAAATATCCGATATGGCAAGGACTTCCCGAAATGTTAAGTTATGTTATGGAACTTCGATATGATTGTGATCTGACAAGTTTCTGAAAAACTATGTTGATACGAATGAATGAGATTTCATTTGTGATTATTGAATGTGACACCCATCAAAATATGTTTTAATTTTCGGAAAGTTATGTCTAAGTCGATCACTTGAGCTCGTTTTGTATATGCCAATCCGTTGCGATCGTTTTGTATATACCAGTTGTAGACACCCCATTTTTGACTGACCTTAAGACTTAGACGTCACCGATTGAACGCTTGGTGATGTTGCATATTGTGCTCGTTCAGAGGTTACGGAGTCACGGCTGCGAGCCTTGCCTCCGAACTTCCAAACTCTTTTGTGTTTTGCCTCGGTTTGCGAACCAGGTCCCGTTTTCTCTATTCTCTCTTCCCGAAGGGAGGGAGAGGTCTCATAGATCATCTCTTAGTGGCCGTAGGCCATGTTTCGTGGTCATAGGCCATTTTTCCCGTTTGGAGCCTGGTTTCTAATTTTTCGGAGCCGTCGGCCGTGCGCCTCGGTTCGGGACCGCTTAACCACCTCTGTTTGCTCCGGTTTTTGGCATACAACTTATTTCCTCCCTTTTGAGCGACACTGTGGCTTGAGAGGCCAACTTCATGGTCGAACATCACCTCCGGTGCTTAACAGTCGGTTTTCATGGCCCCGGCTGCGGGTTTTGGCCCCCGAACCTTCGTTTTGCATCGGTTTCAGTTCATTTTTGGTGGAGACCTTATTTTCATTGTTAGGAAGGTTGTAGAAGGGTGGGAGGCCAGCGATTGTTCTGGAGACCAGTTTTATTCCTTCCTCGCTCTTTATCGCCCGTTTTCTTCACTAGAAAGTTGACTTTTTCCATCCCCGGGCCACTTTTTCTGACTTTCCACCACACCATTGGGTTGTACACACTTGGGAGGCCACCAATATGGGTTGGCCGGCCATTAACCCTTCCTGACCCTTTTGAACCCCTCTAAAAAGTTGGTTTTTCGCTCTCTTGGGTTACATTTCCTGGTTTTTCTCCATATGGTTGTGTTGTGCACGCATGGGAGGCCACCTTTTTGGGGTGGCCGGCCACTAATTGTGATTGAACCTTTTGACCCTGGCCAGCCGGCCACCTGAACCTTCTGAACCTGGCCGGCCATGATCCTCTCTCCTCGTTCCTTACAGATGTACCCTCTGTTTCCTCCCAGATTTTGTATTCGATGGGGGTCTTTTGGGGGGGAAATTTGAATTTGATTTTTCCCTCCTTTTCTCCACTCCTCTCCTCTATAAAACCAGCCCCCCCAGCTCATTTTCAAGGGTTACAAAAATTGTTTTGAGCCTTGCATACAACTCTCCCTCTCCCTCTCTTCCAAGCCCTTCAAACCCTAAGGTTCTTGCACCCTTTACACTACAACCCATAGCACCACACCTCCACACTCCATTCCAGAAACTTGAAGGCTGTTTCCAGAGGCTAGGAGCACCATTTCTTCAACCAAAAGCTGTTGAAGACTTAGGCTACAAGGGTAAGTCTCTTTTCCCTCTCTTTTGGCTCTATTTTGCATGCTTTCTTAGCCTTTGTTGCTTGCATTTTTGGGCTCCGACCTGAACTATAAATAGTCATATTTTGAGCTCATATCCATGTTTGATCAAGGGTCTTTCTCTTTTTGAGGTCTCCTCCTCACCCTTTGTGTTTAAACTCTCTTTTAGGCCTATTTTTGCATGATATTTTAGGCTTATTTGTGAGCTGTTTTGGACTTGGTCATAAACTATGAAATGTCTTATTTTGAGCCCCTCTTCAACTTATTTGAAGGGCTCTCCTCTGTTTGAGGTCATCTTCTACCACTTGCCTCTTTATCTCTCTTTTAGGCCTTTTTCTTGCATGTTGATTTAGCCTCACTTTTGTTCATTTTCGAGACTTGATGTAAATTGTAAAGTTCCTTTTTTTGAGCCCCTATTCAATTTTTTTGAAGGGCTCTTTGCCATTTGGGGCCAGCTGCTGTCCCTTGTCTCTATTCTCTCTTTTAGGGCCATTTTTGCATGATAGATTAGCCCTATTTATGTTCATTTTTGAGACTTGTTATAAACTGGAAAAAGGATTGTTTTGACATCATCTTCATTTTTTATTAAGGGAATTTTCTTATTTGAGGTCACATGCTTCCTTGTATGCTTGATTGTCCCTTGTTTTGAGCCTTACACCTAAGCTCCAATTGCATGCTTTGTTTGGCCTTATAGCCACTGAAATCCAATGGATTTTCAGTGGCTAGAACACTATTTTGAGCCTCCAAATCAGAGGGGGATGACCCGCTCTCACCTTGACTTATTTGGTAGTCATTTTGGCCTTCCAAAGAGACCCTATCTTACATGCTTTGAAGTCACATTTCAGGGTCAATTGGGTGAGTTTTGGGACTACCATATTTGATTTCCAGAGTTTTTTTGGTCATGTTTCATGTCTATCTTGTATGTGCCTAATAACTCCTTGCACAACCCTCTAAAGGAGCTCCTCATTTTTGCACATGTTGGCTGCATTTCAGTGACTATTTGGTCATATTTCCACATGTTTTGTTCACTGATTTTTTTTGGTTTGGTGAGATTCCATGTGCTTCATATACTTGCCATGTAAACCATGTTTGCTAGTCAAAATTGCATGCTACTTTAGCCCATCTTGCTAGCACCTTTTGGCCATGCTTCGAACTAAGAAAGTTCATGTTTTGGGACTGCCTTGACTCTATCTTCATGCTTCATGATCAAATAAAGCATGCTTTGTATAGCTATAGGTCATTGCGTATGCCTAGTTTTGAGTTTCGCGGTTCATTTCATGCATCAAGTGCCATATTGCCATGTTTCGAGGCTGTTTAGTATCATATTTTAGTGCTGAAATTTGCATGTTTGTATGCCATATTCCATGCCTTGCCATGCTTTGTTAGAGTGGCATTGGTGCCTTAGGATTGGTCCTCGGTTTGCGTACATGTGTGCACATATCTCGAGTGTCTCATTTCCATCTAATGGCCACTGATGTGAGTGTGGCTGAGATCCACTCATGTTGGTGTAAGTCCATCATGCATTGTGTATGCCATTTCAATTCATAGCATTGCGTATGCTAGGTTGTATGTTAGAGCATCGTGTATGTCATGTTACATCGTGCATTGTGTATGCCATTTCATAGCATTGCGTATGCTAAGTTGCATGTTAGGATTGCATTCATGCATGTCATGCATATTACATTGTGCTTGGGATAGGAGTTAGCCCGAGCACGGGAAACGAGGGACGTTTCGTACTCTGAGTGACGGAACGTGCCTCAATTCCCAGTCACCGACACTCCGGATTATCAATGATGGAGTCTAGGTCTTGTTGTGTTTTCGTGTGCATTCATTTCATATTGAGTCGTGCAATTCGACTCCTCAGCCATCATGCATTGGGATGCGTGATTGGTGGCACGAGGATCGAGGACTACACTCCGTGAAGAGTAGTCAAGCATACATATGTGAAAATACATTGCCATGCCCCTTTCCTGTTCTCTGTTGCAGCAAATCAGAAATCAGTAGCTTTCTAAAGCCTTGCACAGCATTCCGGCATTAATTGCAAACAGAGGCTAATTGGGGCATCGCGGTGGATTTCCGTGCCAAGCAACCCGAACATGCATCATTCATCATCCAGAGCAGAGTCGAGGCAGTCCCTAGCTTGCATGCTAGTTTACTACTTTCCTAGTTTAATTTGTTAATTAATTAGGATTTTGTATTTATTCGAACTGTACTATTTATTTGGGACTGTATATTATTTATTCGGACCCTCCGAGCAAGGTCAATATTGTAATAAGTGTGCGTGTGTGTGATGTATGTTTTCTAACCCCACGTCTTTCTCCCTTTTATTTACCCGCTTATGATGGTTAGATTAGGGCATGTTTTAATTAGCATACAGTATGATAGCATGTTTGCATTCATTCATCTGTCTTGCATGCACCCGGCTCGGCGCATTATATTCACCGCATCGTATTTCAATTCCAAGTTGAATGTATGTTAGCTGTTACATCTCATATGCCATGTTTAGAATAGTCGAGCCTGCTATAGTTGCATTATTGCATGTGTTGCATTAGGCATTTCTGTATAGTTAGGATCATGCACGGATTTCTAATCAACTTCTGTTTTGGCTTGGAGTACTCGGTAAGTTTTATGCTTTAGCATCCTTGAATGTGTGTGAGTGACTGCCATGTTAGCATGCTTACCATGAGGCTATTTGCTTATGTGAGATAACTGCCTGAATGCCTGTGGGTGAAGGTTGGGTTATTTGAATTGGAACAATGCATTGACTGTGAGTTTTAAGCCCACTAGATAGTGGCAAAATCATCTTTTCTAAGCCCACTTGAGGGTGGAAAAATCTGTATTTTAAACCTACCTGCGGGTAGCAAACCATCTTTCAAAAACAAACATGAAGTGTTTTGTTCCAATTCAGGCGATCCAGTCTATACTTGTATGCTGTGCGCATCACATAGTAAATCTAGGCTAATAACCGGAATAAAAACACGTAACGTTTTCAAAACTAGATATCATGGTTAGTAGAGGCCGATCTTTGATCGGGCGAGCGGGGGTGCTCACGAAGTGACCTTCCCCAATCGTACCCAAGTTCCCGAGTCGAGGCAACTTTGGTGATGACGGATACGTGGCCTTAGGCACAAGTTAGGGTTTCCTAAATTTCCCAAGAATAAAATATTTAGGTGGCGACTCTGTATCTGGCAAAGCAGTCCATGTTTGGCACTTCTTTCAAAAAATCTGTTTTCAAAATCGATTTGCCGGATTTGGACTCTTTGGTTCAGATTAAGAACTGTGACATTGAGTCCTAAGCTGTAGTGACCCCAAAATGAACAGAACGGGACATCATCCCTCCCGGGGCGTTCGGGGACGTCTATAGTTTCTGACGACTCTGCTGGGGATTTAGAGAGCTTGACTTGAACTCATGATATCTTGTTTTGATTACACTTATGTGTTTCTTTGCATTGCATGTGGATTGGTGCACCTAGGACACCGTATTTGCCATCTGCTATTCCTGAGCGGTTTGCCAGAGGCTGCGTGCCATAAGCCTTACCGGTTACGGGCTCTGCCAGTATGGGAACACAAACCTCAGTTTTACCGGGGCACCCTTTTGACCATTCGACCTAGTGCATATTCGGAATCTGCAGTGACCATTCCAAACTAGGATAGGTTGCTTACCCGATATAGGTTGTTTGAAACCGCTGCGTGCGTAGTGAAACCCTAGTTCCTGACAAAATAGGACAGGGAAACCCTACCCCAACATAGGGGTGTTTTGGCTCTCGCTTGTCTGCTATGTACTTTTAGAGTGCGTCTCTACAGGAATGCATGTATCAGTTTACAAGTCTGGGCATCAGGCGTGCGGGCATTACTATCAGTATTTGGGAGCCAGCTTTACCTGTGGGTATCAGACTCAGATTTGGGGCAGAATTTTGGGGCAGAATTCAGTAAAGAGTACACTCACTCAGCTTTGCTCATATTGGTTTTGGTGAAATTAGGCTGAGATGCTATCTATTTTCTCTTTTGCTAGGGGAGGTAGTCCTGGAACCATAGCTTCAGAGGGCTCCAATATCCCCCGAGGTTCATTGGACTTGTGCTGATAGACTGTGTCAGGTCAGAGATTTAGTTCAAGGGCTTCGCCAGAGGCAGGGTAAAAAGGCCAGTCAGGCATAGATCACCAATTCAGCAGTTACCAGATCAGTGGCCCTTATCCACCCCACCAGTGAACAGTCAGGCTGAGGTCTCAGTTTCTACTGTAGGGATAGATATACCGATCAGTCAGATGGATCAGCAGAACACGTCAGAGATGGAGGCAATGATGCGTCAGATGCAGGAAAGTATGAAACTTATGCAGCAAGATGCTGTCTGCCAAGCGGAATTTGCCAAACAGCAGGCTGCGGTCATGACCCAGCAGGCAGAGCTAATTACCCGGCTACAGCAGCAGGCCGGAGTATCAGCCTCACATCAAGCTCCTCCCCCACCAAGACACCAAATGTTCAGAATATCCAAAAGGATACAGACATCCCGACAGGGCCGGCTCCGCCCCCGATTCTACCTCAACTATCCAAGGCACCCACTCCTATCAATCAACCGGACTCTCTCTTTGAGTTCGAGGTCGACCCTACAACATTGAAGTTGAGCAAGCTGGAGAAGCTGTTCAAGAAATCTCAGGGTGTGAAGTCCATCCCAGACATTGAGGACGGGTATACCGACGCGGCTGTGACGCTGCCAGATTGGTTCAAGATGCCACAAATCGACCGTTTTGATGGGTCTGCGGATCCCATGGTGCATTTCCGTTTGTTTTCGGACATACTAAGGCCGATGGGCCTCACCAGACTACAGAAGCTTTCATTGTTTGGCCGGACCTTGTCGAGTGTGGCGGCCATCTGGTACGCGAAACTGAAAGACGATGTTAAGAGGAATTGGGATGAAATGGCCGAGGCCTTTGTCGCTCAGTACTCCTATAATACACAGATCGAGGTCACAACCCGTGATCTCGAGATGACTAGGCAGGAGCCCAAGGAGAGTTTTTCTGACTTCGTAACCCGGTGGAGGGCCAAGGCCTCAATGATGACCACTAGACCCACTGACAAAGATCAAATTAGGATGATTGTGCGCAATCTCCAGCCCAAGCTTATGCAGAAAATGATTGTTCTCCCCATCCCCACCTTTTCAGACTTACATGAGATGGTAGTATTGATCGAGGACGCTATGAAGCAAGGCCTCATTGACCAGGAGAAGGAGCAGCCCAAGAGGGCGTTTTCTCGCAGTTCGAATGCGACCACCAGTGGTGATGCAGCTGCGAGATCTTTTGAAGTGGGCATGGTCACCACCACCGCATCAAAAATAGCTACCCCATTCACCGGTGCATCCAGAAATAGCTCACAAAAAACCAAATACCCACCTTGAGTCAAGAGGGTTTTCACTCCACTTCATATGCCTTTGTCAAAGGCTCTAGAGGTCTTACTCTGGAAAGGACATCTGAAATCGTTGGAACAACGGCCCCTACCCGATCCTATCCCTGCAAAGCATGACCAGACTAAATACTGTGCCTACCATCAACAAACTGGTCATGACACTGACAGTTGCTTTCGTCTGCGCCATGATGTACAAGATCTGTTTGACAACGGGGTCATTGCTGCACCAAGTCCTGCAAAGTCTATCGGTACTTGATCAGTGAACTTGTGGGGGATAAGGTGACTATGTGATCGAGGGATGAACCACCTGCGGGCGGCACTCAGTTTACTCCAGACGTGGGAATGGCACGCACTGTTTTGAGCATTTGCGAATGCTAGTTTTGAAGTTTCTGACTTGGGTGTTGAATCAGTTCTGTAGTTTTGTTTTGAGTCTGTCTCTTTGTCTTGAGTCGGTCTTTTTGATTAAGGGTCTGTCTTGTTGTATCGAGTCAGTCTTGTTGTACAAAGGTCGGGTGATTCCGGGGGTGTTACCTCGGGCGTCACCATTTTGTTTTGCGTTTGTCTTTTCGTTTTGTTTTGAGTCTGTTTCTGCTAGGGAGCCAGTTGTGCCAACAGATTTTGAATGAAACAACAGTGATTTTCACACTCTTGTGTTTGCTTCTACCTTGCGCCAGTTATGCTGGAAGTTCTGAATGAGATGGCAATATTTGACTAAAAACTTTGTCTTTTCTGTGCCTTGAAGTCATTGCATCGACCTACGTTTTTCAAAACTTTTTGGAACACTGTGGTGAAAACGAAGAGGAAGGAATTCCTCGGGATTTGTGAAAATTTGATCAATTGAGAGGAAGAGAGGCATGCTAAGCCCTTAATGAATGAGATCATGCTTGTTAGTGTGAGTACTGAGAAGGATCCTGGCTTAATCCAGATTGGTTCTACCTTGTCTTCAACGCGAGCGATTTGTCGCTTTCTTAAAAAAAAAAATCAAAAAAATGTTTTTGCGCGATCCTGCGAAGACCTATGTGGAATCGCTCTTGAGATTGTGCAGCCTCGGATCGCTCTCAACCTCGAGATTCGAGCCCTTGCTTTAAAACCATGAACCACAATTCGGAGTGTTCAATGATCAACCATCAAGAGAGGCCTGTGTGGCCAGATTGGAAGCAGCCCTCGAGCAAGAGGCACCAAACTCAGATTAAGAAGATCAGACCTTATCAGAAGAAGTTTGCGGAGCTAGAACAGAAGCATCCCTCAAACTAGAGGCACAAATGCCCGATGCGCTCGAAGAGCCGAAAATGGATCCTCCTGCAAATCTGAACAACAGTTATTCTCTTCTCTTGGATTCAGATGATTTTGGAGTCTCAGAACCATTCGGCATGGACTTGTTACACTTTTACCTTTTGAAAGGCTCGTTGGGCTGAAAACCCGGAAGGGCAATCCAGGCAAAAGTTAGAGCAAGAAAAAAAAGAAAAAAAGAAAAGATATAAAAAAGGAAAAAGAAAAAAGAAAAGAAAAGATACAAAAAAAAAGGAAGAAAAGAAAAGAAAAATAATTGAAAAAGAAAAGAAAGAACAAAGCTCGCAAGGTCGAAAACCCGCAACGGGCGCCTTAGCAAAAGTTAGAGCCCAAAGAAAAAAAGTGAAAGTTAAATACCCGAGTGTACCTTAACCCCGAACTACGTGAGGCTTGATTCCCATTTTTGGGATACGTAGGCAACTTCATTTTGAAGTCCAGTCGTAAAACACTTCGAATTCGACTATGTCCATGTAATGGTTTTGACCATCATTGACTTCTCTGCATCCGAGAATTTGGTTGTGTTCGTCGCTCTGAGGACTGACTACAATGCGCTGTAGTGCCATTCAAACAAGGGGCAACTTTCCGTTGCCATTCAATGCGCTGCGGTGCCGTCCAAACAAGGGGCAACTTTCCATTGCCATGCGGTGTCCTCCAAGCAAGGGGCATTTTTCCTTCAGATCTGAGGTTGTGCATCTCAAGAGTAGGTTCCATGCTCATTGAGCAGTGGTTGTTTGCGAAAATAGCTTTTGAGAATTTTTACTGAGGTTGACTAATTCTCTCGAAAATTATTCCATTTTTCCAAAACTGAACCATTTCTTGGACCTAAAACAGGAAAATTTTCAGTGCTCACAGCTTGACTTGCATGATTTTAAATCAGAAAATTGAACAAGCATGTTAATCTAACTCTCATTTTGGTCAAAATTGTCTTAGTAGAAAGCCAAAAACAAAAAATGGTCACAATGATGAACTAGGGGCACAGTTGAGTCAGGTGTTTTGTCTTTTCCCCATTGTCAACACACTTGCTAGAAAGGGCACTCTATCTGCCAGAAAGGGCATTCTACCTGCCAGAAAGGGGCACCACTGAAGCTAACCACAAAAGGGCAGAAAGCTCTCACATCCTCCAAGCAACGAGGTATCAAGCCAAGTGCGAAGCACGAGCTGGAATGGGGCAATATATTACACTTCCTCATCTGGACAGATCTAATCACGTCCAAACTCCCCAGCAGAGCATCGTCAACCGATGTCAGCTGCAGATTTGCTACACACCCAGTTGTAGCGCAATTCCTCTGTGGGAGGAATTCACTAACTATGCGCAGAAGAAAGAGAATCTAGCGGAATGCTAGGGGCAAGAGCCCACAACTTTCTGTTTATCTATCAACCACCCAGGGGAGGGATTTAAAATGAGAGATTGAAGAATAGAGAGGTGTACGCTAAGAGAAAAAGTGAGGAAAGGGGTTTTTCAAAAAAACAGAGCTTGAGGGCCGAGTGATATGAGAATCACAAATGAGAAAGGGTGGGAAACAATACCCGGAGAAACTGGCTCCTCGTGCACCGAGAGGTCTCTTGCCTTTGTAACACAACTGAGTGTTGTGTTTGTGCGTTTTGTTTGTCTCGTTCCTTGTTTTAAGTCGTTTGAGTGTCAACAAATGTGTTTAGGTCATTTTACCTTGTTTTTCCTTTGTTGAGTTGTGTTTAGGTCATTCTACCTTTGTTTTCCATTGTTGCGTCGTTTTGGCTGTGGTCAGTTGTAGGCTCAATACCCGGTTGAGAACCCTTTTCTCATTTCAATTTCAAAAATCGTTTTGTGCTCAGAGTGCCGTGTCGTTCTCCACATTTGTGCAAAAAAGGATCAGTTCTTTCATAAAACCGCAGGGTTCAACCCAGGTCATGTCAGAGCAGTAAAACTAGGACCTATTTGAAGCTATATGGGTTCCAGACTACAAAGCAAAAGAAAAGAAGGAAAATGTCGGGTATCTGAGTTTGTTTCAACTTCGGTAAGTTTCGAGACTACATTCCGTGTGTACCTCTTCAAGTCTTGCCAATGCTCCGAAGTATGAGTGTGCCTCTACCTCAAGCTCAAGATCAAGTCTGCTTCAAGCTAAAATGGTAATCAGAAATGCTCTCCTCGAGTACCGTTTCATGCCAAGGACATCTTGGCTGTGTTTGCAATGAGTTCCTAGGAGACCAACTACAACGGTGGAAACTAGAGTTCAAATGGCTGATGCCTAGAACGTAAAGGTTCGGGATTTTCGGGACTAAACTCTGGTTTAAATACCCAGGGGTGTGTCCTCAGCTTGAAATCTATATGGAAGCCCCATAGATTGAGATAGCGTGTATGCACCTCAATTCTGGATACTAAACCAACCTAGTCTGTCACCCCGTTAGAGAATAGGGAAAGTTGTGAATATGATTAGGAAGAAAGGCAGCATCCAAAGTTTTCTACGTGAAGAACCCTTGTCAGTATTTCAGAGCCTTTGTACTGCGAGTTGAAGGTAAGTGTTCGAAGAGCACGAGGGGAGATCCCCGTCAGAGTAGAGCGGTTCATCGCCACTCACCCCATGAGGTGCTTTCTAAAGCGCCGCTATGCTTGTTTATTGCATCATGCATTGTATTGCATTGTACCTCTCAAGTTTCTTTCTCATTCATGCACGATATTGTATGTACGGTTCATTCAAAGAAGTTCCATTTGAGATCATTTATTTAGTGTATCAATCACACTTCATTCACTTAGTGTATCAATCACACATTCTCACTTAGTGTATCAATCACACTTCATTTATTTAGTGTATCAATCACACTCTCTTCACTTAGTGTATCAATCACAATTCTTTCATTTTCTGTATCTATCACACACATTCCCATTTTCTGTATCTGTTACACACATCCTCATTTTGTGTATCTATCATGCACATATTCACTTCGTTCACTTTAGTGTATCCATCACACTTCATTACCTTTAGTGTATCCATCACACTTCATCTATCATACTCTGTTCACATAGTGCATCTATCACACTTTGTGTTCGCTTTTAGTGTATCAATCACACTCTATTCACATAGTGCATCTATCACACTTTGTGTTCACTTTTAGTGTATCAATCACACTCTGTTCACTTAGTGCATCTATCACACTTTGTGTTCGCTTTTAGTGTATCAATCACACTCTATTCACTTAGTGCATCTATCACACTTTGTGTTCACTTTTAATGTATCAATCACACTCTGTTTACATAGTGCATCTATCACACTTTGTGTTCACTTTTAGTGTATCAATCACACTCTGTTAACTTAGTACATCTATCACACTTTGTGTTCGCTTTTAGTGTATCAATCACACTCTGTTCACATAGTGCATCTATCACACTTTGTGTTCACTTTTAGTGTATCAATCACACTCTGTTCACTTAGTGCATCAATCACACTTTGTGTTCACTTTTAGTGTATCAATCACACTCTGTTCACTTAGTGCATCTATCACACTTTGTGTTCGCTTTTAGTGTATCAATCACACTCTGTTCACTTAGTGCATCTATCACACTTTGTGTTCGCTTTTAGTGTATCCATCATACTCTGTTCACATAGTGCATCTATCACACTTTGTGTTTGCTTTTAGTGTATCAATCACACTTTGTTCACATAGTGCATCTATCACACTTTGTGTTCACTTTTAGTGTATCAATCACACTTTGTTCATAGTGCATCTATCACACTTTGTGTTCACCTTCAGTGTATCAATCACACTCTGTTCACTTAGTGCATCTATCACACTTTGCGTTCACTTTTTGTATATCCATCATACTTTGCTTCACATAGTGCATCTATCACACTTTGTGTTCACTTTTAGTGTCTATCACACTTTGCTTCATATAGTGTATCTATCACACTCGCTTCAATTTGTGTATCTATCACATTATGCTCATTTTGTGTATCTATCATGCGTTCACTTTGTGTATCCATCACACACATTCGTTTTGTGTATCTATCATGCGCCTACTTTGTGTATCCATCACACACGTTCGCTTAGTGTATCTATCACGTGTCTGCTTAGCATATCCATCACACTCGTTTCGCTTTGTGTATCTACCACACTTTGCTTCACTTAGTGTATCAATCACACTTTATTCATATAGTATATCCATTACACTCTCTTCACTTTTTTGTATCTATCACACATGCTCGCTAAGATTGCATAATCTTCTTACATCATAACTGCATGAAATGTAGTTTGATTTGCATTCTCGCTTAAAACTGTTGCATCTATTGTGAATATTTGCTTCATTACAGCTTGCTGCCTCGCATGATCATTCGATTACATTCGGCTTTGTGCATATCGCTTTGCATTTTGCCCCCCGCCTGCGGGCATGCCTGCAGACACATTTCCTTGTTATCTTATCTATTTGTCTAAGTCTTCGGCCTTGTCAAAAATGGGTCGTCTTTGGGCTTTGACATTCACTCCCGTCACTTATGACTTTCGAGTTCTGTCAAAGAGAGGCAACTGTAGACACCCCATTTTTGACCAATCTTAAGACTCAGACGTCACCGATTGAGCGCTTGGTGATGTTGCATATTGTGCTCGTTCAGAGGTTGCGGAGTCACGGCTGCGAGCCTTGCCTCTAGACTTCCGGACTCTTTTGTGCTTTGCCTTGGTTTGCGAACCAGGTCCCGTTTTCTCCGTTCTCTCTTCCCAAAGGGAGGGAGAGGTCTCGTAGATCATCTCTCAGTGGCCGTAGGCCATGTTTCGTGGTCATAGGCCATTTTTTCTGTTTGGAGCCCGGTTTCCGATTTTTCGAAGCCGTCGGCCGTGCGCCTCGATTCGGGACCGGTTAACCACCTCCGTTTGCTCCGGTTTTTGGCATACAACTTATTTCCTCCATTTTGAGGGACACTGTGGCTCGAGAGACCAACTTCGTGGTCGAAGGCCACCTCCGGTGCTTAACAGTCGGTTTTCGGGGCCCCGGGCTGCGCGTTTTGGCCCCCGAACCTTCGTTTTGCATCGGTTTCAGTTCATTTTTGGTGGAGACCTTATTTTCATTGTTAGGAAGGTTGTAGAAGGGTGGGAGGCTAGAAATTGTTCTGGGGACCAGCTTTATTCCTTCATCGCTCTTTATCGCCCGTTTTCTTCACTAGAAAGCTGACTTTTTCCATCCCCGGGCCACTTTTTCTAACTTTCCACCACACCATTGTGTTGTACACACTTGGGAGGCTACCAATATGGGTTGGCCGGCCATTAACCCATCCTGACCCATTTGAGCCCCTCTAAAAAGTTGGTTTTTCGCTCTCCTGGGTTACATTTCTTGGTTTTTCTCCACATGGTTGTGTTGTGCACACATGGGAGGCCACCTTTTTGGGGTGGCCAGCCACTAATTGTGCTTGAACCTTTTGACCCTGGCCGGCCGGCCGGCCGGCCAGGGGAGGTGGCCGGCCGGCCAGGGGAGGTGGCCGGCCGGCCACCTAAACCTTTTGAACTTGGCCGGCCATGATCCTCTCTCCTCGTTCCTTACAGATGTACCCTCTGTTTCCCTTCAGATCCTGTATCCGAGGGGGGGTCATTTGGAGGAGGAAATTTGAATTTTATTTCCCCCCCCCCTTTTCTCCCCTCCTCTCCTTTATAAAACCAGCCCCCCCAGCTCATTTTCAAGGGTTACAAAAATTGTTTTGAGCCTTGCATACAACTCTCCCTCTCCCTCTCTTCCAAGCCCTTCAAACTCTAAGGTTCTTGCACCCTTTACACTACAACCCATAGCACCACACCTCCACACTCCATTCCAGCAACTTGAAGGCTGTTTCCAGAGGCTAGGAACACCATTTCTTCGACCAAAAGCTGTTGAAGACTTAGGCTACAAGGGTAAGTCTCTTTTCCCTCTCTTTTGGCTCTATTTTGCATGCTTTCTTAGCCTTTGTTGCTTGCATTTTTGGGCTCTGACCTGAACTGTAAATAGTCATATTTTGAGCTCATCTCCATGTTTGATCAAGGATCTTTCTCTGTTTGAGGTCTCCTTCTCACCCTTTGTGTTTAAACTCTCTTTTAGGCCTATTTTTGCATGATATTTTAGGCTTATTTGTGAGCTGTTTTGGACTTGGTCATAAACTGTGAAATATCTTTTTTTGAGTCCCTCTTCAACTTTGTTGAAGGGCTCTCCTCTATTTGAGGTAAGCTACTACCACTTGCCTCTTTATCCCTCTTTTAGGCCTTTTTCTTGCATGTTGATTTAGCCTCACTTTTGTTCATTTTCAAGACTTGATGTAAACTGTAAAGTACCTTGTTTTGAGCCCCTCTTCAATTTTTTTGAAGGGCTCTTTGCCATTTGGGGCTAGCTGTTGTCCCTTGTCCCTATTCTCTCTTTTAGGGCCATTTTTGCATGATAGATTAGCCCTATTTATGTTCATTTTTTAGACTTATTATAAACTAGAAAAAGACTTTTTTTGACATCATCTTCATTTTTTATTCAGGTAATTTTCTTATTTGAGGTCACATGCTTCCTTGTATGCTTGATTGTCCCTTGTTTTGAGCCTTACACCTAAGCTCCAATTGCATGCTTTGTTTGGCCTTATAGCCACTGAAATCCAGTGGATTTTCAATGGCTGGAACACTATTTTGAGCCTCCAAATCAGAGGGGGGTGACCCCCTCTCACCTTGACTTATTTGGTGGTCATTTTGGCCTTCCAAAGAGACCTTATTTTGCATGCTTTCAAGTCACATTTCAGGGTCAATTGGGTGAGTTTTGGGACTACCATATTTTATTTCCAGAGTTGTTTTGGTCATACTTCATGTCTATCTTGTATGTGCCTAATAACTCCTTGCACGGCCCTCTAAAGGAGCTCCTCATTTTTGCACATGTTGGCTACATTTCAGTGACTATTTGGTCATCTTTCCACATGTTTTGTTCACTGATTTTTTCTGGTTTGGTGAGATTCCATGTGCTTTATATACTTGCCATGTAAACCATGTTTGCTAGTCAAAATTGCATGCTACTTTAGCCCATCTTGCTAGCACCTTTTGGCCATGCTTCGAACTAAGAAAGTTCATGTTTTGGGACTGCCTTGACTCTATCTTCATGCTTCATGATCAAATAAAGCATGCTTTGTGTAGCTATAGGTCATTGCGTATGCCTAGTTTTGAGTTTCGCGGTTCATTTCATGCATCAAGTGCCATATTGCCATGTTTCGAGGCTGTTTAGTATCATATTTTAGTGCTGAAATTCGCATGTTTGTATGCCATATTCCATGCCTTGCCATGCTTTGTTAGAGTGGCATTGGTGCCTTAGGATCGGTCCTCGATTTGCGTGCATGTTTGCACGCATCTCGAGTGACTCATTTCCATCTAACGGCCACTGATGTGAGTGTGGCTGAGATCCACTCATGTTGGTGTAAGTCCATCATGCATTGTGTATGCCATTTCAATTCATAGCATTGCATATGCTAGGTTGTATGTTAGAGCATCGTGTATGTCATGTTACATCGTGCATTGTGTATGCCATTTCATAGCATTGCATATGCTAGGTTGCATGTTAGGATTGCATTCATGCATGTCATGCATATTGCATTGTGCTTGGGATAGGAGTTAGTCCGAGCACGGGAAACAAGGGACGTTTCGTACTCCGAGTGACGGAACGTGCCTCAATTCCCAGTCACCGACACTCCGGATTATCAATGATGGAGTCTAGGTCTTGTTGTGTTTTCATGTGCATTCATTTCATATTGAGTCGTGCAATTCGACTCCTCGGCCATCATTCATCGAGATGCGTGATTGGTGGCACGAGGATCGAGGACTACACTCCGTGAAGAGTAGTCAAGCATACATATGTGAAAATACATTGCCATGCCCCTTTCCTGTTCTCTGTTGCAGCAAATCAGAAATCAGCAGCTTTCTAAAGCCTTGCACAGCATTCCGGCATTAATTGCAAACAGAGGCTAATTGGGGCATCGCGATGGATTTCCATGCGAAGCAACCCGAACATGCATCATTCATCATCCAGAGCAGAGTCGAGGCAGTCCTTAGCTTGCATGCTAGTTTACTACTTTCCTAGTTTAATTTGTTAATTAATTAGGATTTTGTATTTATTCTGACTGTACTATTTATTTAGGACTGTATATTATTTATTCGGACCCTCCGAGCGAGGGCAATGTTGTAATAAGTGTGCGTGTGTGTGATGTATATCTTCCAACCCCACGTCTTTCTCCATTTTATTTACCCGCTTATGATGGTTAGATTAGGGCATGTTTTAATTAGCATACAGTATGATAGCATGTTTGCATTCATTCATCTGTCATGCATGCACCCGGCTCGGCGCATTATATTCACCGCATCGTATTTCAATTCCAAGTTGAATACATGTTAGCTGTTACATCTCATATGCCATGTTTAGAATAGCCGAGCCTGCTATAGTTGCATTATTGCATGTGTTGCATTAGGCATTTCTGTATAGTTAGGATCATGCATGGATTTCTAATCAGCTTCTGTTTTGGCTTGAAGTACTCGGTAAGTTTTATGCTTTAGCATCCTTGCGTGTGTGTAAGTGACTGCCATGATAGCATGCTTACCATGAGGCTATTTGCTTATATGAGATAACTGCCTGAATGCCTGTGGGTGAAGGTTGAGTTATTTGAATTGGAACAATGCATTGACTATGAGTTTTAAGCCCACTAGATAGTGGCAAAACCATCTTTTCTAAGCCCACCCAAGGGTGGCAAAATCTGTATTTTAAACCTACTCGCGGGTAGCAAACCATCTTTCAAAAACAAACATGAAGTGTTTTGTTCCAATTCAGGCGATCCAGTCTATACTCGTATGCTGTGCGCATCACATAGTAAATCTAGGCTAATAACCGGAATAAAAACGCGTAATGTTTTCAAAACTAGATATCATGGTTAGTAGAGGCCGATCTTTGATCGGGCGAGCGGGGGTGCTCACGAAGTGACCTTCCCCAATCGTACCCAAGTTCCCGAGTCGAGGCAACTTTGGTGATGACGGACACGTGGCCTTAGGCACAAGTTAAGGTTTCCTAAATTTCCCAAGAATAAAATATTTAGGTGGCGACTCTGTATCTGGCAAAGCAGTCCATGTTTGGCACTTCTTTCAAAAAATCTGTTTTCAAAATCGATTTTCCAGATTTGGACTCTTTGGTTCAAATTAAGAACCGTGACATTGAGTCCTAAGCTGTAGTGACCCCAAAATGAACAGAACGGGACATCATCCCTCCCGGGGCGTTCGGGGACGTCTACACCAGTCCGTTGTGACCGTTTTGTGTATGTCGATTCATTGTGATCGTTATGCCTATGTCCACAGTCCATTGTGGTTGTTTCGCTAATATGCTATTCAGTACTATTGGTTTGACAGGTTTGATGAACTAAATGTATTTTAAATATATATATATCTGTTAAATGCTTCGTTTCATCGTGAACGTTCTGTGAGGTGTTCCGTCAAGTTTTGATAAGGCTATTAGGTGAGCTATTGGATAAGCTATGAAAGGTTTGATGATCCATATATGCTATTATACGTTTTCGAAGTATGCTTTAATTATGTCAAGAACGTTATGTTGTTATGACAAGTTATAAATCTCATTCATTTAACTTTTTTACATTGAGGTTATTAAATGAGATTTAGCTCATTGTTTGTTTGTATATATGTAGGTGATTACGTACCGAACTAGACTTAGCAGCGTCGACCTAAATCCCCGCTTTGTCAAGCCAACTATTGCACCTCACCATGAGGTTCCGAACCGTCAAGTGTCAAGGCTTAATTGGGTGGTTGAGTTCACCCTTTTGTTTTTGCAACTAAGTGTTTGAGTAGTGCGGAAACAAGTGTGTCTTTATATGATTATGATTGATGATAAAACTGACTTTTGTTATCGAGATTAAATCCCTAAGCTATGGTTAAGGTTGGTATGGTCTACATGAATGTATATTAGGGGTGGGCGCGGGTCGGTTGCGGCCACGAAACCTCCAATCCGCCATCCGTCCGCCACATTGGCGGATTAGAGAAAATCAATCTGCATTCATCCGCCAATCCGACGGATGTGGATTGAGCGGATTGACAGATGGATGCGAATCAGTTTTGCAGTTTATGATTTTATAAATTTTCAACATAATTCAACTTGTGCACTTCCTCAAAAAAAAAAAAAAGTATTACAGTCAATGACTTAAAAAACTATTACAATCACTGTATGTCTCATCCAAAAAAAGAAAGTTTGAAATTTTGGAATATCACAATCACTGCATGGCTCATTCACATATTACAATCACAGCATGATTCATCCACATATTACAATCACAGCATGATTCATCTACATAAAATATTACAATCTATGGTTCTTAAAATATAATAACAATTCAAACCACCAAAACCATGAACAGGGCAGTAGTAGAGATTATATGTCTCTGTATTGTTACACTTATATATGTTTTTGAAAACAAAAACTAACCAGCATATATCATATTTTCTATTTATTATTTTTAGAATTAAATTTAAAAACCAAAAAATATAGATAAATAATATGTTTATTTTTTTCAATTCAAAAAATATATTCAAGTTGAAAACTTTTTTTCAACAGAATATTTAAACTCTGTTTTAATTGAAAATACAAACAAAATATTTAAACAAATTGAAAACATAAAGTCTTATAAATTATTAGAGATGCTCGCGGTTTGGCGGTTCGGCTGTGGCCAAAGGAATCTCAAATCCGCCATCTGTCTACCAAATTGACGGATTGGAGAAAATCAATCCGCAACCGTCCGCTCGTCATCACGCATCCATCCAAAATACGGCGAATCGGTTCGGTTCGGTCGGTTTTGGCAGATCGATATATCCGCTGCTCACCCCTAATATATATATATATATATATTTTATAAACTTAGTTTGTTCATGTAAGCCTTCACAGCTCATTGGACGACATATTTTATTAGTTATTGGCTTCCGCCAGCCCTTATTATTGTAATACTGTGATTATTGTTAAGCAGGCTTTTGGTAATCTCGGATTACTAGCTAGTTATAACTCTAAATCTACAGGGGCAAGTTTGGGTCATGACAGTGGTGGTGGTGAAGGTATGATGGCAATGGTGGTAGTAGTGGTGTTGGTGATAGTAGTAGTGGTGGCAGTGGCATGACGATAAGTAATGGTGATGGTGGTGGTAGTAGTTGCATTGATGGTGGTGGTGGTAGCGATGACAATAGTGATGGTAGTGGTAGTAAAATGATGGTGGTGCTTATGATAACAATAACAATGGTGATGAAAGTGGTGGTAGTAATGGTGATGGTTGTAATGGCGATGACGATGATGGTATGGTGGTGGTAATAATAGCGGTGATGGCGAGTATATAATAGTGTATATCGATTCTTATATTTAATATTTATAAATTCAGTTAGAATTAAGTAAATTTTATACAATTCAAATTTTTTTTTTTTTAATTTTAACATACATTTTAAGAAATACTTAAATTTTTAAATACTATCAATTGTAATTATTAAACATACTTAATTAATTATTATTCAATGTATTCAATTTTAAGAACGGAATCAAGTTATCAAACACTTCATAAATCATAATCAAATAATAATAAACACCACAATTTAATCTTTAAAAAAAAAACCCCCATAGAGATCATAATATGATGAGCACTTTTTCTTTCTTTTTTTTGGGTTAAGGTACGTAGTATAGAATTTAGTTTAGGGATAAAAGTAAAATTAACCTATTTTTTAAGGAGAAATAAAAAAATTAATGGATGTTTAGAATTTTTTTATTTTATTAAATTAATCAGAGCGGTACCCAAAAAATTGACGCGTGATTCCAAAGTGTATTTGGGATTGTTTTCGGAACTTTCCTTGGTGGACTTGTCTGTCTGTAGAGATTGATTGTGAAATGGTTTATTTTCTTGACGATCGAAGGCCCGAAGAAAACCCAAGGTTCACATTTCGATTGAGCGAGAGAGATTTGTTGGAATTCAACGTGATCTTTATTGATTGATCAACATGACTTTTCTATTCGGCAAGAGGAAGACACCTGCAGGTTCACATTTCGATCTTGTTTGAATTTTGTTGGACACAGACACACATCGGACACGCGGTGGACGCATGTCTGACATGCAGCAAAGAGTGTCCCAATGTTTTTATGTTTTTTGAAGCTCCACGTTCCGGACACGTTTGAGGTCAATTTCACAATTTATGAAACCTCTGTGGGGGTCAATTTGTAAAAAAACAAAAACAAACAAGAAAAGCCCTAAATCGAGTTGAACAGAGGAGAGAGAGGAGAAGAGGACAGAGGAGACTGGTCTTTTTTTCATGGTCGTTCTTCGTCGTGGCTCATCATCGTCGCTCGTCGTCACTTATCTAAGGTACACATTTGTTGCTCTTCTTCATTCTTCTTCTTCTTCTTCAATCTTCGATCTTCTTTGATCTTCTTCTTCTTCTCCGATCTTGTCTCTCTCTCTCTCTCTCCTCTTCTCTATGTTGAACTTCTATTTGATTTTTTTTTCTTTTTTTTTTTCTAATTTCATTTTATATTTGAGTATATACTCCTATGTTATTAGAGTATATAATTTTTTTTTTGTATATTTTATTACCTTTTTAATGATTTTTTTAAAATAATTTTATGACATATAATAAATAAAATTAATTATATATATTGAACGTGTCCACAACATGTCGTGTCCTCTATTTTTTGGAAATTTACGTATCTGCGTGTCCGTGTCATGTCGTGTGTCCATGTCCATGCTTCATAGATTACAAGATATTTTTCTTTGACAACTGACTCTACAAATCACTTGCAAAATAGTACGCTATATGATAACGACTTAGGCACTATCTATTACTAGTACTATAGAAGTACAAGGCTTCAACCACTAAATAACTTCTCGAACTAAATTGAGAATTCTAATATAGTGCAAAAATTACTACAATCTCATTTTCATAGTAGTTTGGATACATGACTATCCGAAAAGTATTTGATACTTCTCAAAATTAACATCAAGTATAAGATATGCTTAGGAAGTATTTGATACGTATCTGTGAGCATCCGATGAATGTCGGTATCTGATACAGGTATGACATGAATATGGATATGACTCTTTTTTAAAAGTATTCATGCTTCATTGTTAATTAATGTTTTGTTACATTGACAGTAGTGTTATTTAACTAAAGTTCATTTTTTACTCCTTATTACTTGATTGCAATCATTGTGTGGTGCTTTTTTGTTTGCAAACATGAACTTTCTGTTACTAGTCATTGCATTTTACATGTAATGCCCTATTAGCATGAAGACATTGACACGAGAAATTTAATCATCTTGTTCGTATCAAAGCCTTATGACCTAGGTATGAATCAGCCTTTTGGGTCATTTTTTGAGTTGCATGCTTAATATATACTAGTGTTACTAGAAAATGCTGACACCCTAATGATTGCATTTTGGAACGCACTTTTTGAAATGTGGTATACTTTCATTCTAAAGTGGTAAATTCAGCAATTTGAAATGTTTTGTTTTTTTGTTTTTTTTCCAATATATTTTCTTTTATCAAATATAATGATACACAATATAAAAATGGGTTATAATGCCCATGGAAATGTGTTGTTACAATAAGTAGCCTAAAAGCTAAAAAGTCAATAAAAATTCCAAAAAGTGGACAAATACCAAAGAGTCCAAGATTTATTTCCATTCACTCTATTTTTTGCACATCTTTTCATAAAAAAAAAAACAAAACAAAACAAAAAGTCATCCTAAAAATATTAGTTTTTTTTTCCTCTCATATTTTAGCCAAAAAACTAGAAAATCACTTAAAAAACATGTTCCTAAATGAGGCCTTAAAATAAATAAACATGTTCCTAAACGAGGCCTTGGATATCTAATTGTTGAAAAAAAAAAAACTCAACTAAAAATACTTTAAATTCTTATAGTGTAAATTACACAAGTCTACCTATATTGTACCACAATTTAGAACAAATGATGTACCACGTTCCCATTTCATGTACCAAAATGATCCACATTCCAAGTAACATAGTTATATACTCGTGGAGCATGGCATGCACACGTCATTTAATTGGAATACTATTGGAGTCTTACCTTGGGTTGTCGTTCTACGTGAGGGTTTAAATGTTTATTTCTCATAATGATAGAAGGAACCTTAGGTAATGGTTATATCTTGCAAAACTCATGCATTGCATGGCATTTCATGATTTTGAACTCATTGTTTTAGTACTTTGGATGTTGGAATATTGGAAAGAGGGTAAATAGCATAGTAATTCGGGAAGTGAGTCAATTTTGGAAATGTGTTGTATATGGTATTGGAACTCGTGCGAGGAGTCAAGGTGCCCAATTATCCTGTCTTGTGTTTGATGCCGGACAAATGTAGGAAATGTTTTTGAGCGTCCACTGGCCCTGCCGTATTGTGAGCCAACAAATGTGGAAAAGATATACATTTTAGGTGCCCATCACCCTGCCGTATTGTGAGTTAGTAAATGTGAGAATAATTTTGATATAAAATCTATATATATATATATATATTTAATTGACTCGTGCATTAGGATTCTATGGCGTATTTACCACCCCATGGTTGATCTTGAGTTTGATACTATGAAAATGCATTGAGCATCATCACTTTAAAAAAGGGTAAAAAAATCATGGATTTTGTCATAACATATGCATAACATGATCATATTTATATCAAACGTTTATATATTCTGTTAAAAGTATTTTTACTGGGCAATATTACTCATTCCTATTATAACAACATTTTAGGGATTGGTGATGTGTGTGCCTTCACCCAAGTGAAGGATAATGGATATCTTTTGAAAGGAGCAGCACTAAGGCTCTTTTGTTGTTTATGAGCCACAGCTATGGAGCTTATTTGTCTCGAGTTAGTGTTTCCTGATTTTGTGTAATTAAGGCCATAGCCTTGAAAGATGTAAGCTATCAGGGTATTTTTATTTGCATTTCTCTTACTGTTTGAACTACTTGTGTATTTATTTTGTTTTGTGGAAAGATCTGAATGTAATGTGAACATGTATCACTTTTGAGAAGTTCAAGGAGGAAGACAAGTACTTTTCAGGTATCAGATTGATATGTTCCATGTATATCTTGTTGGAAATGGTTATAAAATTCTAGGTAAAACCAGAATTTTTTCCTAAGTTTGGTCTAATTTTTAGGTGGGCCCCGTGCATCGATTTACACGGGTCAAAGTGGTAATGCGTTCTTTCCCGCGTTGTGATTCACGTGGTATATTTGGTTACTCAAAACCATTACCGAGTGAATGAGAAATTGAAGCCAAAGTATGCTCCATGGAAATGGAGTTTTGGTGGAAATTCCTTAAAGGTTTGAATAAGGCTTGTCCCACATTGATTTGGTGGAAGGTTTTGAATGGGTTTATAAGGCATGGGTTTGGTACTTGGGGTGTGCCCCAAGGGGTACCCAAGTGTTTTAGAGGGAGAGGTTATGGGCAAAATGAGCTAGACCCATTGGACCCAAAAATCACCACACGCGCGCGCGCCACCGCCGCCGTTCGTCCGGGCTGGGCTTAGGCGCGGGTGTGAGGTTGGGTTGGGCTTGTTCGGCCCAATACTAATCTTTTTGGGCCAAAAACATTTGAATTTATTTCAAATAAACTGATTTGGATTTACTGTTCATCCAAACAGGGCCCTTCCCGAAATTAAACTGGTTTGGTTTTATTGTACATCCAAACAGGGCCCTTCCCGAAAATAAACAGGTTTGGTATTAGTGCACACCCAAACAAGGCCCTTCCCGTTTTTGATATCTGTTTGAAATATAATTCAACAGATTCAAATCTGTTTGAATTCAAAGCCAACAGGTTTCATACATGTTCAATTCAAATCCTACAGCCACTATTCCATCTATAAATAGGACAGCCCTCATTTGGATTTAGAAATCTTTAATTTTCGTCCTTCATAATTCTGAAAACATTCTCTTTATGTTGCTGCATTTTATTTCTGAAAGAGAGAGTATAAACACTTAGTGTGTTCGTTAGGCAAACAATTTGTAGTGCTGCTATTGTTTGTAGTAGATCATTTTATCCTGGGAGATAGACGTCCAAATTCTGAAAGTACCGTGGAGAAGACGAATCTGTCTTAAGGACACAGTGTCAAACACTGGACTTGATCAGTTTATAATTCGAAGAAATTAAATCAAGTAAGTTATTTTTTTACTTTATTATGTTATTGTTGCTATTTAAATCAGATTTTAATTTTGTTTTTTGTAACAAAATAAAATCTGTTTTTATTTATTTATTTATTATTACGAGTTTGATTTTTGTAATCAAACAAAATTCTCTCCTTTCTTTTACTTCTTTATATTCTGATTGTTGTTTAGTACACAACATAATTTAATTTATTTAAATACAGTGAAGATTGTTCCAACAATCTTAAGACAGACTCCTTTTTGGTATCTTCATTGTATTTAATTTTCTGTTTTTCAAAGTAATATTCTGGTTGGAAAAACAAATAGTGATTTATGCTATTTGACAGATAGTAGTAATATACTGTCTCTTTTCTTTGACAACTAGTAGTAATATACTGGTGTCATTAACAATTGCAGAATATTATTTGGTATTAAAGAAAATTATTTTGGTATTTTATTTTTCTAGTTTTAGTAACAAGGAAAATAAAATTATTTTGTGTTATCATTTATTTTCTGGTTTTAGTAACTAGAATTTATTTTCTGGTTTTGATAACTAGAAAATTATTTTGTGGTTTTCTGATTTTTGAAATCAGATATTTTTTTTTTTGTGATATTTAATATTCTAGTTTTAGTAACTAGGAAAATAAAATTATATTATTTTCTAGTTTTAATAACAAGAAAAATAAAATTATTTTGTGTTATAATTTATTTTCTGGTTTAAGTAACTAGAAAATTAATTTGTGGTTTGGTTTTCTGATTTTTGTAATCATATATTATTTCGGTATTTTATTTTACTAGTTTTGGTAACAAGGAAAATAAAATTATTTTGTATTGTAATTTATTTTCTGGTTTTAGTAACTAAAAAATTAATTTAGTTAATCAATCATGTAACTTTGTGACTCAGTCACAATCAATTAATTTTGTAAGTGACTTATGGTTTCATTTGGTAGACCACTTATTTTTTAATCCTTTGTGAAAATGTGTTAATTCTTTTGACTTTATCATAGTTCATCATGAGTATACATGGAAGAATTTGTTTCTAGAGTAAAATATTAGTTTTACAAACTAATTTTATTTTTATTACAATGTGGATTCATAATCTTGAATTGTTTCTGCACTTGAGTTGGAAAAAATATATATATATATATATTTTCACAAGAACTTTTTAATGCATATTTAATTTGTTTATTTATAAATGAAGGTATATTTTGTCATTTTGAAGTTTAAAGTTTAAATGCGTTGGATTTTATTTATGAGTTGAGAATCCTTTTATTTCATGATGCAAGTGATGGGATCATGCATGTTTAATTAATTTTGTTAATTCATTATTTTTAGTTGATGCGTTTGATATGCATGTATGATATCAACTCAAGTTATTTCTTAACAATAATTTCAAGTGATTTGGAATGATAAATTGTTATAAGCAGGTTAATTTGAATATTTCTAATCAATTTTGAATGGGTGTTTAAACACCAGAGAAATTTAAACATGAAAATGTATGTAATTATATCGTTCCGTTTAATTGGAAAGTAATTTAAGAAATCTTTTATGTTGATTATTGGTTTATTTTGAATTATGTGGCATGAGATGTCGTTAATAATTATTTTACTTGCGTAGTAGAAATTGTTAAACCATAAACCATTTTATTATTATGGAGATGTATCTCTTGCATTAGTTGAGATAATTTAATTTTCTTCTATCACAAATATTTTTATGACAGTAACATTTATTTATAAATGAGTTATAAGAATGTATACAATCAATTGGGTTTTTGAATTGTTTGTTTCTTAGGCAAAATTTTTATGAGGATATGATTTTGTCACAACATTAATTCTAATTTGTGTAATCATAATTATTTTGGAGTTTTGGATTTGAAATTTATGAATCAAGCACATCATAGACAACAAATGATGAATGGCATGTTACTAAATTTAGGCTTACCACAGAACTTGTGGGGGGAAACAATATTGTCTGCTAATATGTTCTTAATAGAATACCCCACAAGAAAACCAATAGCACTCCTTATGAATTATGGAAAGGTCGACCACCTTCCTTCAAATACTTGAAGATGTGGGGGTGTTTGGCAAAAGTTGAAGTTCCTGTTCCTAAAAAAAAAAAAAAAAACTAAGATTGGACCAAAAACAGTAGATTGTGTGTTTATTGGTTATGCTCAGAATAGTAGTGCATATCGGTTTCTGACTTATAAATCAGAAATACCTGATATAAATGTGAACACTATTATAGAGTCAAGGAATGCTGTGTTTTTTGAACATGTCTTTCCTTACAAGAAATGACAGGAATTAAGTTCACAGAAAAGAACTTATGATTGTACACAAAGTCAAGAGACTAATGACAATCAAACACAAGAGACTAGTAATGGTCTCAACCAACAGGATTTAACTGATGATGAACCAAGAAGAAGTAAGAGAGCGAGAACATCAAAACCCTTTGGTCCAGATTTTCTGACATACCTGTTAGAAAATGAACCTCAAAGCTTTAAGGCAGCAATGACAGGTCCTGAAGCACCTTTGTGGAAAGAGGCTGTTAATAATGAAATTGAATCCATTATGCAAAATCATACTTGGGAATTGGTGGATCTTCCACCAGGTTCTAAACCTCTTGGATATAAATGGATATTCAAGAGAAAAATGAAAGCAGATGGTTCAATTGACAAGTATAAAGCAAGACTTGTAGTTAAAGGTTATAGACAAAAGGAAGGTCTGGATTATTTTGACACATATTCCCCTGTGACAAGAATAACATCCATTCGCATGCTTATTGCTATAGCAGCGTTGTTTAATTTAGAAATACATCAAATGAATGTTAAGACAGCTTTCTTAAACGGTGATCTAAATGAAGAGATCTATATGGAACAACCCGAAGGGTTTGTAGTATCAGGGCAAGAAAAGAAAGTTTGTCGACTTGTAAAATCCCTTTATGGATTAAAACAAGCACCTAAGCAATGGCATGAAAAATTTGATCATGCCATGCTTACTAATGGGTTTAAGATAAACGAATGTGACAAATGTGTCTATGTTAAAAACACCGACCAAGGATATGTCATAATTTGTCTTTATGTAGATGACATGCTTATCATTGGAAGCAGTCCAAACATGATCAAATCAACTAAGCAAATGCTTAACAAAAGATTTGATATGAAAGATATGGCGGTCGCAGATGTTATATTAGGAATGAAAATTACTAAAACATCTGACGGATATGCATTATCTCAATCTCATTATATTGAGAAAATTCTTGATAAATTTATCAAGGATGATTTGAATTTAGCAAGGACACCTGTAGACATCAGTCTTTATTTATCGAAAAATAAAGGTGATGCAGTGTCTCAGTTAAAATACTCCCAAATCATTGGAAGCCTAATGTACCTAATGAATTGTACTCGTCTTGATATAGCTTATACTATCAGTAAATTGAGTAGGTACACTAGTAACCCCGGAGAAGACCATTGGAAAGCGATCATTCGGGTTCTTAGATATCTAAGATTCACCCGTGATCATGGTTTGAATTTTACTCGATATCCAGCAGTACTTGAAGGTTATTGTGATGCCAATTGGATATCGGATACTAAAGATTCAAAATCCACTGGTGGATATGTCTTTACTCTAGGAGGCGCTGCTGTTTCTTGGAAGTCCACGAAACAAACTTGCATCGCACGATCCACAATGGAATCCGAGTTCATTGCTTTAGACAAAGCAGGTGAAGAAGCAGAATGGCTTCGTCACTTCTTAGAAGACATTCCAATGTGGCCAAAACCTGTGCCAGCTATTTGCATTCATTGTGATAGTCAATCTGCAATAGGCAGGGCACAGAATCACATGTATAACGGTAAGTCACGACATATTCGTCGTCGACATAATACCGTAAGGCAATTATTGTCAAACGGAATAATCTCAATAGATTATATAAAATCTAAAGAGAATATTGCGGATCCGTTAACAAAAGGTTTGACAAAAGAGCTAGTGTATAGTTCATCGAAGGGAATGGGATTAAAGCCTATTACATAAGAGTCGTCATAATGGTAACCCTACTTATATGACTGGAGATCCCAAGAACTAAGTTCAAAGGGACAACTAAGTTATGTATGGCTCGCCAGAAATCACCAAGGGATTCAAATTCCCTACCCATTCCTATGGTGAAAGTGATATCTGTAACATATGTTGTCTGCAGGGGCATAAGGATAAGCTTTGCTTTTAATGATTACTTATATCTTGATTAAGGCATAAAATCAAGACGAGTATAAGAAGATACTCACAATAAGAATCACTTATATGAGTGTTGAACTGGGGCCGGCTCTATGAGAATGAAAGAGGCTACATTCTCTAGAAATACTCATGAAAATCAGGAGCGTTCAAGGCCAAAATGAACACAACAGTGAGAACCACAATGTGTTAGAAGATATTTTGTGTGAAATCTATTGTCTTGGCTTACACAAACGGCTGAACAATTCAAGGCATCGCGTCCATTGGTTAGCCAGTAAGTCCAATAGGTTATCACTAGGGAAGGTTCAAGGCCGAAAACTATCTATCCTGATGCAAGATATTTTCGACTTATACTCTTTCGTTAAGTCTGCATATTGTTGCATTTCCGTTGTCATCAAATTCCATTCATGTGGGGGATTGTTGGAAATGGTTATAAAATTCTAGGTAAAACCATAATTTTTTCCTAAGTTTGGTCTAATTTTTAGGTAAGCCCCGTGCATCGATTTACACGGGTTAAAGTGGTAACGCGTTCTTTGCCGCGTTGTGATTCACGTGGTATATTTGGTTGCTCAAAACCATTACCGAGTGAATGAGAAATTGAAGCCAAAGTATGCTCCATGGAAATAGAGTTTTGGTGAAAATTCCTTAAAGGTTTGAATAAGGCTTGTCCCACATTGATTTGGTGGGAGGTTTTGAATGGGTTTATAAGGCATGGGTTTGGTACTTGGGGTGTGCCCCAAGGGGTACCCAAGTGTTTTAGAGGGAGAGGTTATGGGCAAAATGAGCTAGACCCATTGGATCCAAAAATCACCACACGCGCGCGCGCCGCCGCCGCCGTCCGTCCGGTCCATCGGGCGGGCTGGGCTGGGCCTGGGCTTAGGCGCGGGTGCGTGGTGTGAGGTTGGGTTGGGCTTGTTCGGCCCAATACTAATCTTTTTGGGCCAAAAACATTTGAATTTAATTCAAATAAACTGATTTGGATTTACTGTTCATCCAAACAGGGCCCTTCCCATTTTTGATATCTGTTTGAAATATAATTCAACAGATTCAAATCTGTTTGAATTCAAAGCCAACAGGTTTCATACCTGTTCAATTCAAATCCTACAGCCACTATTCCATCTATAAATAGGACAGCCCTCATTTGGATTTAGAAATCTTTAATTTTCATCCTTCATAATTCTGAAAACATTCTCTTCATGTTGCTGCATTTTATTTCTGAAAGAGAGAGTATAAACACTTAGTGTGTTCGATAGACAAACAATTTGTAGTGCTGCTATTGTTTGTAGTAGATCATTTTATCCTGGGAGATAGACGTCCAAATTCTGAAAGCACCGTGGAGAGGACGAATCTGTCTTAAGGACACAGTGTCAAACACTAGATTTAATCAGTTTATAATTCGAAGAAATTAAATCAAGTAAGTTATTTTTTTACTTTATTATGTTATTGTTGCTATTTAAATCAGATTTTAATTTTATTTTTTGTAACAAAATAAAATCTGTTTTTATTTATTTATTTATTATTACGAGTTTGATTTTTGTAATCAAACAAAATTCTCTCCTTTCTTTTACTTCTTTATATTCTGATTGTTGTTTAGTACACAACAGAATTTAATTTATTTAAATACAGTGAAGATTGTTCCAACATATCTTTGGTGCTTCTACTCATAATGTAAAATGAGAACAATTATAAAGGATTTGTAATTATAATAGGAATAAAATATGGGGGTGTTACATAGTCTCTCCCATCTCACCTGTGGCTGTCCATGTGGATGTATTTTCCTACTGGAAAAGACAAAAACTAAGCTGATCGATAGAGATCTGATGGGTTATTTATCTTAATACTAGTATAGTACATACAATATGTAGTAACTAAAAGATGTTGAGATTTCAAACTTGAACTTGCCCTTGTCGGTGACCACCTTCAATCTCATTTGTGTTTCTCTTGTTTATGCATTTGCACATTTTCCTGATGATCCAAATGATGAAGCGACAAGTGTAGCCAAGGAAAACTATCAAAGTTAGGACCAAGCATGAGTCCAACCATATCGTAAGCCCATTGATGATCAAATGTTCTGGCGAAATGACCTTCATCGAAGAAGAATAAGTGATTACCAAGGTGGTTGTTGTCACCCACACTGCAACTATTAGCAACCACCTCACAATTCTGTTCTTTAGTGGTAACCCACTTACAAGCAAAAACATTATGCTTAGAGAAGCAACAAAAGATACTGTGTTAGCGATCCAAAATAATTTAAAATCTGCTGGAAATGTTATAGCCATATTGGATTTTCCAACTGGGTTAAGCCCACCAGGTGGGCTAAGCACAGATTGGTAAGCCATTCCTGCAATTACAGTTGCGGATACCAACAAGCCATTGCGTTTTCTATTTAACCAATCATCTTTGTTCGTTGGGGGCTTCAACGTGCCATTGACTAGCGAGGGTGGCATTGATAATAATACTTTCCCATGACCACTACCATGATGACGCAGTTGGTGGCCAATGTGGCCTCCAGCTTGCATAAGCAATTTGCTGATTTCCATGGCCTTTAAATCTCTATTTGGCGTATGTTCTATGATATCCAAAGCCGTGATACCATTTCCATTCACAGCATTCACTTCCACCTCAGTTTCTTCCAATAGGTATCTTATGGTCTGCACAAATTAATACAAAGGAATCTATATATGGTGTATCTAATTAATTCTAATTATTTTGCTACAAATTATTAGTAGTTATTTATGTTGAAATTTTGATTAGAAGTACCTATATAAAGCATGTTGTCTACCGTCATTTGTCAAGTAAGGTGTTATTTGATAAAACTCTAACTTAAAAATTAAAAAACATAAAATTAAAGTTTTGAAAATTGAATGTTAAATTTTTTAAAGTTGAAATGTTATTTGATACAAATTTAAGTGATGAATTAAAATAAATTATACTTTTTATATAAGGTAGATACTATTTGAACTCCAAAAATACCTCAGTATGCCCAATTTAAATTTTAATTTCTATTATATTATAATATAAATTTACTAATAAGGACAATACATTTAACCCTAAAATAATTTTTTCTTCCCGTATGATACATCCTAATCTATTATTTTTATTTAAATCTCTGCATTTTCTTTCCCAAGAGATCAAAATTATTGTCTTCTTCTTCTTTTTCTTTTTTCTCACTCAAAAACTCCAATACACTCTATCAAAACTCACCATTATCATTAACATCATTGTTTTTTTTATTATTTTAAAACCTTAAATCCTAGAAGAAAGTTTGAACAATCAAACAATGAATGAAAGTGATAATCAAGATAATTTTTTAAAGCAACCCATCAAAGAGGAGATAAGCATTCATATAAAAATCAAAATATAATTATTAATTTCTATATTTTTTCACATGTCCCATTACGATGTTAAATCTTTTAATTTTCACAATCATATAAATAGCATTACAACTTTTAATAAAAAAATTCTTTGTGATAATCTTTGAACTCAATGACCATGTTAGCATCCTTCACACAAAAACAAACGAGTTATATCCTGTGGCACCTTTTAATATTTTTTTTCTGTCCTTTTATTCTTTCTTTCTGTTTGTTTTGAAAAAAAAAAACTTTGCAGTTGAATTTTTTTGTTTCCCGCTTTTTCAAGTGAATTTTTTTAATTTTTTAAATAATATTTTATTATTATTTTTTTTATGCACATACACTTTAATTGCGAAAAATATATAAAAACAAATTCAATAAAAGAGGTAAGCCAAGCAAGATAGAAGAGTGTTTTCCTATTCAAGCATTTTGTCAAACATATAGCAGTAAACTAGTAATAGAATTGTCAAACACAAAGTAATCAACAAATTGTTATAGCAAAGTAGCAAGAGAAGAAAGCGATACAAAAAAATAGAGGCAAGGAGATGAAGCTTGATGGTGACTCTGATTATGAAGTCCTTCGCCAGTACCTCCTGTGTATCAGTTTGAAAGGTTTTTCAAATACTTTTTTTTTTTATAATTTGATTATTATTTATTATTCGGGTTTATTAAGGATAACTCAAGAAAAATTATAGGACATACTAAGAGCAATATAAGGGTATACTAAAAAATAAGGACTACTTAATGATTTTTTGGGAAATAAAATCTCCCCTGCATGAATCCTTTTTGGTACTTATAATAAAGGTTTGCCCATGTGCAAGGCCATTAAGATCAGTCTTGGGTCCGAAGATGAGAAAGATCTCCGATTTTCAAAAGGTAATTTATACGTGGTTCACAGCACAAAATCCACCAATAACTTTAGCCACATGTAATAGTAAGTAGTTGAAAGGCTCTATTGAGAACAATGAAAACCCATTTATTAGAAAGTTAAAAGAAGTGCAAGTTTATAACTTAACTTGTTAAAAGCAACACAACTTTTCTCTCTTAGCAATTGTGTGTTATTTTTTAATTTTTTATTTCTATAATTTCCATGTAAGGAAATAAATAAATAAATACAACGAGGAAACAGAATTACTTTATTTTATATGAATTTGATATTGATTAAATCTTAATTGCACCTGCATTACAACTAAAGTTTATTTTATTTTATTTATCATATATATAGCTTTATTTATTTTTATAATGAAATATTTTTATTTTTAATGTGTTAAATTAAGTTATTCTTGATTGTGAACCTATTTTGTATCAGATGATTCACTAATTTGTGAGGCAAACAAAGAACAACCATTGTTAAAACTATTTGGACACTTATAAATCAAATTCTAACAAACTAAAAAACTTGAGTGAGGTGTTTTGTAAAGGGTGTTTTCATTCAATAAATTTTTATTTTATTTTTTGTGGATCAGAAAATTAAACAACAATAACAAATAATAATTAAGAAAACTTTTACCTCCACTTGCTTGAGGTTGGTAGCAATGTGCAAAATAGCGTTGCCATTATCAAGTTTGTCATTTACCCATGTATCCTCAACCGTCCTAAATCTTATCAATAGCTTCAAAACCTCCAAACGATTAAATTCCACACACAAGTGCAGAACAGTTTGACCTCGGTCTAACTTGAACTTAGCTACTTCTGGTCGTGCCCGAACCAACTGGCTCGCCACATCAACTCGGCCTTTCATGGCAGCCACATGAAGAGGAGTCCTCCCATCCTCATCTCGTACGAGACAAACACTAGGGTTTGCCATTAGCAACACCTTCACTATCTGGATATACCCATTTGCAGAGGCCAAGTGGAGAGGCGATCGGCCCTTTGAATCTAAATCAGAGACCAAGTCTTTCTTGAGAGCCACAAGAGCTTCTGCAAAATCCAGATGACCTTGCATAGCAGCAATGTGAAGAGGATTCTCATCAAAACAAGTGAGTGAAGATCGGGACAGAGTGAGTCTATCTTCTTCAATCAACTTCTTCAAGGACTCAGTATTCCCACTCACTGATGCTTCATAAAGCATATTCTCTCTCGTACCTATCTCAGTCTCATGAGTTCCTTCCATTTCTGGCACTTGGTGCTTGCCTTGGTGATAGAAAGTTGAAAACAGTATCCACTCTCTTGTGGCTTTGCTTGCTCGCTAAAGCGTTTTGCACTCAAACTTTTGTCTCTGTATACCTTCATTCTCCATGTGGATCCGTCAAATTATACAACCAATATTACTGTGGATTTGGAATTCCATCCTGCAGCAAAAATTTCAGTATCAGGATTGGATTGCATTCTACACCACTTGTTTATTACCGTACTCATAAACCACTTGTTTACGAACAGCCACTAAACGGCTGCCACATCAGTGATAATATTTATATGGGTATTGATTGGGAAACATTATTCAATACTCCCTGAGTAATTGTCATTTAAAAGTGTAATATGAAAACAGTGGGGTTTATAGTTTAGACCAACAACTATGACATTGGAACATCACTAGGATTTGTTCAGAGCCTTCTAAATAATTTCTCATTGAATGAATTCAGTCAAATATTTACATGGGTATTGATTGGGAAAGATTATTCAATACTCCTGAGTAATTATCTTTTAAAAGTCTAATATGAAAATAGTGGGGTTTATAGTTTAGACCAACAACTATGACATTGGAACAGCACTAGGATTTGTTCAAAGCCTTTTAAATAATGTCTCATTGAATGAATTCAATCAAATATTTAT
The DNA here is from genome assembly GCA_022316695.1 of Camellia oleifera. Classification (NCBI taxonomy): domain Eukaryota; kingdom Viridiplantae; phylum Streptophyta; class Magnoliopsida; order Ericales; family Theaceae; genus Camellia; species Camellia oleifera. Next base: position 147,170,689 of record CM039316.1, on the reverse strand, counting down.
ATGGGTATTGATTAAGAAAGATTGTTCAATACTCCTTGAGTAATTGTCTTTTAAAAGTTTAATATGAAAATAGTGGGGTTCATAGTTTAGACCAACAACTATGACATTGGAACACCACTAGGATTTGTTTAGAGCCTTTTAAATAATTTCTCATTGAATGAATTCAGTCAAATATTTAAATGGGTATTGATTGAGAAAGATTATTCAATACTCCCCGAGTATCTTTTAAAAGTCTAACATGAAAATAATGGGGTTTATAGTTTAGACCAACAACTATGACATTGGAACACCACTAGGATTTGTTTAGAGCCTTCTAAATAATTTCTCATTGAATGAATTCAGTCAAATATTTATATGGGTATTGATTGAGAAAGATTATTCAATACTCCCCGAGTATCTTTTAAAAGTCTAATATGAAAATAGTGGAGTTCATAGTTTAGACCTACAACTATGACATTGGAACACCACTAGGATTTGTTTAGAGCCTTCTAAATAATTTCTCATCGAATGAATTCAATCAAATATTTATATAGGTATTGATTGAGAAAGATTATTCAATACTCCCTAAGTAATTGTCTTTTAAAAGTCTAATATGAAAATAGTGGAGTTCATAGCTTAGACCTGCAACTATGACATTGGAACACCACTAGGATTTGTTTAGAGCCTTCTAAATAATCTCATTGAATTAATTCAGTCAAATATTTATACGGGTATTGATTGAGAAAGATTATTCAATACTCCCTGAGTAATTTGTCTTTTAAAAGTCTAATATGAAAATAGTGGAGTTCATAGTTTAGACCTAAAACTATGACATTGGAACACCACTAGGATTTGTTTAGAGCCTTCAAAATAATTTCTCATTGAATGAATTCAGTCAAATATTTATATGGGTATTGATTGAGAAAGATTATTCAATACTCCCTGAGTAATTTGTCTTTTAAAAGTCTAATATGAAAATAGTGGAGTTTATAGTTTAGACCTACAACTATGACATTGGAACACCACTAGGATTTGTTTAGAGCCTTCTAAATAATTTCTCATTGAATGAATTCAGTCAAATATTTATATGGGTATTGATTGAGAAAGATTATTCAATACTCCCTGAGTAATTGTCTTTTAAAAGTCTGATATGAAAATAGTGGAGTTTATAGTTTAGACCAACAACTATGACGTTGGAACACCACTAGGATTTGTTTAGAGCCTTCTAAATAATTTCTCATTGAATGAATTCAGTCAAATATTTATATGGGTATTGATTGGGAAAGATTATTCAATACTCTCTGAGTAATTGTCCTTTAAAAGTCTACTATGAAAATAGTGGAGTTTATAGTTTAGACCAACAACTATGACATTGAAACACCACTAGAATTTGTTCAGAGCCTTTTAAATAATTTCTCATTAAATGAATTCAGTCAATTTGGCATCTCATAACTTTCTTATCCCTTATGATCTCTCTCTCAGCATCCACCACTGCCATCCTCTTTTCTCTCCCAAATCCCAATCAATAAAGGCTCTGCCACCCTCGAGTTCCCAAATGGACCGCGGACAAAAATTTTGATATTAATTAATTCGGTCCACTCAATTCTTGATTTGTTTCAGTTCGCTTGAATACTCAACCTGTCCCAACTTATAAAAGATGATTTAAGGTTTAGAATAAAATTTTGTAAGCTACGCCTGCCCATGAACCCAATCGATAAGAACCTACATAAATAAGTCTAACAAGACTCAAACTATCCCGTTCAAAAATAATAATAAATTGATATTTGATATTTTTTATTCCTTACTTATATTTACCAAAATACCATGGTAGATATATATGTTAATAACTAGTTTAAATTTTTTATTATTATTACTACTGATTCTATAGTGATTTTATTGTTTGATTATTTGTTTTGGTTTTGTTATTATTCTTCTATTTTGAGCATTGCTTTGCTTGTTTGTATTTAGTTGTTTTCTTGTGAAATAAAATATATGTTGTAGCAATCCCAGTATCGATTTTTTTGTGTTTGCCCCTTCGACTGGGCCGGTCGGGGGTCGAGGGGGCAGCGCCCCTTCGCGGGGGTCCAGGGGGCAACGCCCCTTCGCAGGGGTCCAGGGGGCAACGCCCCTTGGCGGGTCCACAAGGGCAGCGCCCTGGCGGGGGTCGAGCTGCCCGGTCAGCTCGCAGGTTCCAAGGGCAGCACCCTGGTAGGGTTGAGGGGCAGCGCCCCTCAAAACAAAAATTCATAATGTATTCGAAGCTGCTTACCCGCTCGAGCGGCCGTTTATGTGCTCGAGCGGAGAATGTTTGGTTTCAGAAGTTTGCCCTGTCTGCAAAAGTACTGGGATAGTGTATTTGACGCTCGAGCGGGGCTTTCTACGCTCGAGCGGACCACATTATATCAGTGCGTGAATCTAATATTTCAGATCATTTTTTTTAGTCTTCTCTTTCTCTCTAAAACTCTCCAAAATTTTAGACCGAGAGTTTCTCTCTCTAGAAGTCATCTTCTCTCTTTGATTTCTCCAAATCCATTGGGATTTAGACCTAAGTTCTTCACCAAAGTCAGTTATCTAGGCGAGGGTTACGTTGTGTGCGGTGGAGATCGAATTTCATCGTCGTTGAATTTGGGGTTTTCAACTCGTTTCTTCGTCAAACTTGAGGTAGGGATTTTCTTTGAGTTATATATATATTTTTACAAGATCTAGATTTCTTTTTCTTTGAAATCATTTTTGATAGCTTCTGAAAATTTACTTTGATTTAAGAAGTTAAGCGATTTTGAAAGTGGGCTTGTCTCTTGTTCTTTTAAAATAATCTCATGGGTTTTGATCTTTGTTGATTGAAGAAGATATGATTTTCGAGAGTTTTCTTTCAAAAGATTTGAGCTATGTAGTTTGGTGAGAAAATCTAGGAATTGGGGATTTTAAAAGAGATTGAAAATCCATAGGTAATATTGTTATATTTAATTTTGTGTACCAAAATAAATAATGTTTAGAAAATTTCTTATTTATATTTGTATAAATGATTAATTTTGTGGATTATGAGAATTGTTGTTTATTTTAGAAATGGTTATTCAGAATGTTGATATAGTCTTGAAATGATTATTAAACTGTTGAGAATACTTGAGAAGAGGAAATTGTGTTTATTCCTTGGATGATGAATTGAAATAAAAGTATTTATTCATCTTGTGAAATTGCATTGAGATGAGAATTTTGATCACAATGGGAATATTGTGTGGGAGTATCGAAAGTGAAAGAAATATTGCATTACATTTTTAACATGGTATTGGCATATCATTTCATTTCATTACATTACACTTTGATGGTCGATTTGAAAACTTGCATTGAGAAAGGAATGTTGAGAAATAGTTTTCATGAAATGGTTTTGGGGTAAATAATGATGGTAAGTCTTGACAGGTGGTGTAGAATTAAGTTGGCCTGCGGGTCCGGGGTGAAAGACTGAAAAATCCGCGCGGATAGGTGATTGTTGATTTTTCCAGTTGCGATTGGTAAAAATGACAATTTGGTAGTACTTGTATAGTCTACTTGCAGACACCGGCCTAGGGATTACCAGAGACGTATTTACCGCCCTTGAAATAAATTGTTAAGTTTTGAACAATTGAAATTGCATGACATCATTGAGCATGATGGTTTTCAAAGGATAAATATGTAAATTATCTTCAAAAGGGCATAGCATGACATGTGCATTTCATCTCTTGAGACTTGTATAAAATATATATACTTTGTTAAGAATTTTCTACTGGGCTTTATGCTCACCCTACGGGATTTTTGTGCAGGAAAAGATGTGGTGATTCCACCCAACTAGGGGCGTGGAAGTATGTGTGCTGGGAGTACATTGCTCTCATTTTGCGTGACTTTGTTTTGTAAGCCAAGGGCTGTATTTGTGTTGAGTTGAAACTCTATTTTGTGTAACCAAGAATGTTCTTGGATAAATTTGTAAGCCTGTAGGGCACTTATTATATGTTTGGCTTCCATTTCATATATTGTAAAATGCATGTTTGGGATTAGAACTAGAACATTGAGACGGGCACGACCTGTATTTGGCATTTGGGATTTAAAGGAAATGAGTGTATGGATTAGTTAGCTATATATATGTGTGTGTGTGTGGCTATCAGGTGGGTTTTGTTGCATAAATAGATATATCATGTCCATTTTTTTTTGGGGTGTTACATATGTTACCAAAAAATAAAAATAAATAAATAGCATCTTTTGTTTTAGACTTGATTTAGGAATTTTCGGTTCTGAAGTTTGTGAACGGTTCTAGCCTTGTGTGATGCTACTCTTTCCTCTCTTTTTTTTCCACTTGCAAGTGTTATAAATAAAATCACATTATGTTCCTTGATTGCTTTTTAATTATATGAGATGTAAAATAGTAAAAAAATATATGTGAAAAATACTTGAATTATGTTGGAAAGTAAAAAAGAAAAGATAACTATTAAAAATATGTGAATGAAAAATGTGTAGAAATTAATAATATAAGTCTAATAAAAAATGTGTAACCCAATTCAGTTTGATTTTGGCCTATAAAATTTGGGTTTATAGATGGGATGTGGTTTTAATCGTTTAAATAGGCTCGACCCGTACCATTTCGTTGAATGGTCAAAGCCAGAAAAACCCAGTTAATATATGGGATAGGGACACAATAGTTGCGGGATGGGTAAGCCCGGCCTATCCCATTGCTGACCTCTACTACCACCTTCTTCCTTGCCCACTACCACCACCTTTTCCCTCCCTCTATCACAACCTCCACCACCGCGTCATCCCTTCTACATTCTGCTCTTCCCCCAACCCCAACCACCGACCTCCCTTTCACATAGCTCTCTTTAATTTTATCCCCTCTATTCCCCTCGTAACCATCTCCTTCCAACACCAACTATAAACCCCAAATTATCATCGAACCCATCTTTATCACCATAAACCCACCAACATTGTCAAACGATTTTCATCTATTATATTTTACTATTTATTGACCCATTCAATTGACTTCAATGTGCGATATAATTGATCTAAAATATGGTCTCGAATCTCGACCCCAACAAAAACTCGAAGTGTATCACTCGTTGGAGGTTGTAATGAGAGGGTTTTGTGGCAGATGTGACCGGAGGCGATGTATGGAAGGTAGAGGGAGAGGGGTTTCGTGCTAAGGAAGAGAAATAGAAGGATAGGGAGATAGCTTAGCGATAAAGGAAAGAGATAGTGGGTTGTGAAAGAGATGGAATTGGTCGGTGGTACGGGTTGTGCGCGGGCAAGGATGTGGCGGTGGTCGGGGTTGGGAGAAGGAGATAATAGAGGGAGGAGGCCATGGTGGCGGTGGTCGATTTGTAAAGGGGGAGGAAAGGGAAACAAGGGCGGAACGAGGATTTTCAATTAATATGTTTTCTCATTCAAATTCTTTTGAAATATAATTTTTTACAATAGTATAATTTCAAAAGTCTAATTGATGTATAGATTTGATCACATTGTGTATTATTATTTTATACCTTTTGTTTTGATTCTTTTTTCTTGGATTTAAAATTAATAATATTCATGGTGTTAATTATATTAATAGTGTTAAAAGTGTAGAGGGTGAATAAAAATGATGATATAAATTGTGCAATAATACTAAAATGAATAATTCAGATGTAAAAAAGTATCAAGAAAAATAACGTGTGAATCCCCACCGTACAATAATTAAATTTAGACCACATTAATTTTTCTTGGTACTTTTTTGTTTCTAATTTATTGTTCTATGGCATTACTCTTTAGTTATATTCAATTAAAGAAGAGGAATTGGAAACTATTGGGATAAGTAAAAAATCTAGAAAAAATTTAAAGGAATAACAAAAAATTATTTAGATTTTAAGGGGATCAAATCAAATTTACTTAGAATTTAAGAATAATATACTAATTCTATTATAAATACTCAAAACTACGTACGGGTATAAATAAAATTTTCTATATTTCCTGGTCCCTTAACATTCTGCGCCCTGTGAAAGAGAAGGCGGTGGTCGGCAGTGCATTCAGTGGGTGGAAAGGAGACGATGGGCAGTGCTGGCTGTGGATTTCCAATGACAATGGTTGTTGGTGAGTTGGGGATAAAAAGACAGAGAGAGCTGTAATCCCACGAGGCATATGGAAGTAAACAATTACAAATGTGACTACTGAGAAGGGAGTTTCGACCATGCAACAGGGCCGAGCTCGGCCCATCGCTTTACAATTAGCTGGGCCTGATTGAAATAGACTGAATCTGCTAAGCAAGGTTGACCGAGCTCCACGTCGCGGCCAAAGTGTTCTAATGGTGGACCAGGCTGATCTCACCAAGATATGGTGGTCCAAGCATAGGTGGGCCATGGTAAAGAACTAGGGCAAGTTTAACTAGCTTGGCTGAGCTGCAGTTGACCGGTTGGGCATCTTGGAGCTTGTTGCCGCATGGCCCAATTGAAGAGTAGAGGGGGGGAACCCGCGCGTCAATATCGTTTGGCTATTTTGTCGATGTTGTTTGGCAATATTGTCGCGCACACACGTGTATGACGAAGAGAGGATAGTACATCCACATGTCCAGGAGAGGACGAGCAAGGTAGCGCGCACACAAACTATATAAACCCTGCATCGCCTCCATGCAATAGGTTTGCGATATTGCTTACATTGAGCTATCTTCTCTTTTGTCTTCTCTCTCTATGACTGCTAACTTAACCGTCAGAAGGGTTTTCCAGTAACACATCCGCCAGGTAGCTCATCGTCACTGTGTTTTCAGGTTCGACGACGTTGTTCGGAGAAATGCGAAGCTTGGACGTAAGGAGTAAGGAAGTGTAGAGTATTTGATTCCTATATAGAAGAGGTTAGAAAACAAAACCGAGCCAACAGTTAACAATTTTTGATTGAAAAGCTTACCCTAGTCATGGATTTTACCGCGGACTTAACCATCCAAGTGTCTGGCATGTGTTCCGTTCCAGTCATATCTTTCAGCAGATGCAGAGACATAGATAGGTTAAAGGCAAGGAGGTGCTCCTTGTCCCCCTTAACAGAAGCGTCAGCCAGGATGCTCTTTCCTTGGGACTTCAACTTCAGTCTGTTAGCTCAGACAGGAAGTCTATGACTTTACTCTTTCTTTTAGCTAAATATCAATGGCTCGGCACGTAACCGAGCAAATCGTGGCAGCTACACTTTTTGTATTGCAGCATGGTTCTTACTGCTGCTTCGTTAAGACGTGAATATAGCACTTGCAGCTTGGTGATACATGCAAAAGAAGTCTGTTAGCTCGGCAAAACAAGACAAAAATGAAATCGACTAAATTTGGAATTTGGCTTACTTGTTGAGCCCTTGTCTTTACTAATGTACCAACTAAGCATGTCGGCCGTTTCGTAATTGCCGGTTACCCAGAAGAAGTCATCTTGATGAAGATCTTTATCCGGCATGCCGGTCACTAGACGTTCTTTACACAGTCTTACTTTTAAGTACCAGTTAAAATTGTCACTTGTGTGAGCGAGCGTGTATTGAAGCAATATCTCGGCCAGGCCTAAGTTTAAGTCGAGCCAGTGATTTAGCTCGGCAACTCCATTTATTATGCGAAAGGTGTTGGTGGAGACTTATGTGGGACACAACCCGGTGCGTCTTAAGAACTCGTACATCAACGGTTGCACCGGGAAGCAAACCCCCCCTTCTATGATAGATAGCACAGTGAAGGGGCAAGAGTTTCGTTTGCCCCAAAGAAGGATCCCTTCCTTGCTGAGCTTCAAGTGTATGTTGGCTGGGATGCTGTACTCCTCTCGGAACTTAGCTAGGGCGCCCGGTTTGTTTACCAGGAACCAATATCGCCCCATATAGCTCAATGTAATCTGCTCGGTAGAGGGTGTTGGTCAAAATATGTAGCGACTGCTCGGTCTTTGAGAGCCCTTATGTTGGTGTGCCTGGTCTCCTAAGATTCTGCATAAATGGAAAATCAAATTTAAGTACAAGTGCCAGCACGATCAAGCAAATGAGCCGAGGGTTTTTAGCTCGGTCGTTTAAACGAGCTTTTAGCTCGGTTGTTCAAAGGAGCTGGGTCAAGCAAACGAGCTTTTAGTGCAAGTGACAGCATGGTCGGGCAAAACAAGCTTTTAGCTCGGTCGACAATGAGCCGAATTGTTGCTCGATTGTGTAATGAGCTGGGTTTTAGCTTGGCCACGCGAGCGAAGCAGCTTTAGTGGTCACACGACCTCTTAAATTACTTTGATTCCTAGCCCTGTTCCTTCTTCAGATGTGACAAACATTAAGTTTGCCCGGCCAAACTGACATTTTAGATTAAAAAGTTGGTTTTTGCTCTGTCTGGCCCAGATCCATCCATGTTCACCTCAAGGTATGAATAGGACAATGAACAACCAAGGCTTAGGGGCCATTTAAGCACTAGGGGTGGTTTGAAACCCCTGTAAAAACGTGTTTTTAGTAGGATTTGGTGCTATTATCATATTTTGAATGCAAATAATACAATAAAAAGCCCAAGAACAGTGAAGAATATTGAAGGGCGATGAACAACACTTACACGAATGGGAAGCTTATGGGAATAAAGCTCTAAATGGCGCTCTAAATGGCGCTCCAATTGATAGGAAATGCTCCGACGATGAAAAGGAAATGGAATCTCTAATGAAAATACTTCAAGTAGAGCACTAGATGCAAGGAATGGACAACAGTATGCTCTGGTTCGGAGAGTTTGAAGTCTGTAAAATAATGATGAACAATGCAAAAATGCGAAAGACGACGACAGTATATATATTTCACCTTCGAAGGGGAGCCAAAGTTTCAAAGGTTTCTTGGGAAGTCGCGCCCATCACGTCTCCTTGGGAAGACGTGCCAGAGTAGTGGGGTGGACCGTGCTCCTAGAAGCGTCAAATTCGCAACGTGCAGTTCATCTCGCCGGGCAAGGTATCTAGCTCGACTAGTTTTGGTAATCCGGTTCATGCTGGAGCAGAACGGATTAAGGGACAATTGAGAGGGGAGTTTTGATCATACAAAAGGGCAGAGCTGTTAACATGATGGGCCGAGCTTGGCCCATCGCTTTACAGTTAGCTAGGCCAGATTGAAATAGATTGAATCCGCCAACCAGGGTTTGACTGAGCTCCACCACCTCGACCGAAGTGTTCTAATGGTGGACCAGGCTAATCTCACCAAGCTGTGGTGGTCCAAGCAGAGGTGGGCCATGGTAGAGAAATAGGGCGAGTTTAACTGGCCTGGCCGAGCTGCAGTTGACTAGTTAGGCACCTCAAAGTTAGGACAGTTAGTGGAAGCTACTCTTGGAATGAACAACCACGTACCGGATTGCCGAGAGCTCAGCAAGAGCTGCCACGTGGCCCAATTGAAGAGCAGAGGGGCGGAATCCACTGTTCGTGCACGTTAATACCGTTTGGTTGTTTTGTTGATACTATTTGGCAATATTGTTGCACACACACGTGTATAACGAAGAGAGGGCAGTACATCCATCCGTCCAGGAGAGGACAAGCAAGGTAGTGTGCACACAAACTATATAAACCCTACAGCGCCTCCATGCAACAGGTCTACGATCTTCCTTACACTAAGCTATCTTCTCTCTTGTCTTCTTCTCTCTCTGTGAGTGCTAACTTGACCGTCAGAGGGGTTTTTCGGCAACGCACCTGCCGGGTAGCTCATCATTGCTATGTTTTCAAGTTCGATGACGTTTGGAGAAACGTGAAGCTTGGATGTAAGGAGTATGAAAGTGTAGAGTATTTGCTCTCCGCACAACTACAATAGTGGTTGATTTGGCATTTTTCATTAGATGTGCCTGTAAACCAACCGATTCACGGGACGGAAAATTCTACCATACATGAAATTGGTTTTCATGTATGGTATATAAAAAAAATATAGACCATTAGATTTAGATAGGATGAATGCTAGCCATTGGATGAGTAGATAGTAAAACTGAGTAGAAAAAGTAAGGTGATTTTTCAAAAAGTAGAGTTGTTTTAATTAATTTTGGAAAAAAAAAAAAAAAAAATTTTGATACTAACTTACCATTACAAACATACTTTCTATTTAGGATCATTTTTTAATTAATCCTCTTTCTAAGTATTTTATTCTATCTAACCTATATTCTTTTTGAGTATTCCATTAAGACCTCGTTTGGCAAGTGGTGATTTTAGCAAAATAGTCAAAAAGTCACTAAAAAAACCAAAAAGCCAATAACCTATACCAAAAAGTCACAAATTTATTTTTCTTTTTACTTTTTGCACATTTTTTCGTAAAAAATTAAAAAGTCATCCCAAACATACTATTTTTTTTATATCATATTTTAGTCAAAAAACCAAAAAGTTACTTCAAAAGACTATTCCTAAACAAGGCCTAAGTCCTGTTTAATGTAATATGACCAAATCATCCTTTCTAATTTTTTGCGCATGTTTCTATTTTGAGACTAATACATAACAATAGGCCCTCATTTTATGGAGAAAATCTCTCTCGCGTTCTATGGAGAAAATCTCAAATTATAAATTTTGAATTTTTTTATAATTTGAAAATTTTAAAAACAAAGTAAAAAAAAATCTAAATGAAAATCAAAATACAATGTAAATGTTCACAGTAAACAGCAAACATACAACTAAATTTTGAAAAAACAAAATACATACTAAAGTATAATGTGAATGTGCACAATAAACGACAAATACTCCTAATCCATTGATTTCTCCACCGTAGTTCCTTGGAGAAAAAGGTAGAGCTTGTGGAAAGTTCGTTTTAATCGAAGAGGATCTTGTTTTTGGCTCCGTTAAACTTCCACCCTTATTCTCTTCCTCTTCTACTCTTAAGGTAGGGATTTCTTCAACCTTCAACATGATTCTTAGCTTAATTATTTGCTCTTTGAAAATGTTTAGTGATTTGGAGATTTTGGGTTAAATCTAGGGTTTGATTTTGAAATGTAAAAGAGGGATTTTTCAAATAAATTCTTGAGAAAAGTTGTGGGAATGTGTTTATTGTTGGGTTGTTTTGAAATGTCGAAAATTCTTTCCTTAAATGTGATTTTGAAAGTAAATGAGGTTTTGTTTGAAAGTCATTGATTTGTGATTTATGAAAGAAAATGAAAAGATGTTGGGTTTGAAAAGACAAGAGAAATGTATCTACTGATGATGAGAGTGGAGTTGGATATATATTATCCCTCCCATTTTGAAATTTATGATATTATATCTGTTGGTGGAAAATTATCTATTGAGTAGAAATGTTGAAAGTAAATGTAAAAGAGGTAAATGTGGTAGGTAAATGTGAGTGTGTTAGGTGAGTGTGGTAGGTGAGTAAATGCTCCATTATGTTTAGTGCTCATGTTTAGTGCTCCATTGTAGTTAATGCTCCATTTACCCTAATGCTCCATTAAATTAGTTTAGTGCTCCATTTAGGTTAATTTAATTCCTCCATTGTATCTCATTCTCCCTATAAAAGAGAGTTCATTCTCTCCATTGTAATATGAATCAATAATACATTAAATTTCCTACATGGTATCAGAGCTATAGGTTAAGCTCTTGGTGTTCTTCGCCTTACCGGCGGGCGGCAACCTTGCCTTGGCCGTCCGCCGGACCTCAACCTATTCCGCTTGTGTTTCTACACCACCTTCTCAAGCTTTTCTTTATACTACTGTTTAGTTCAGTCTCTAAAGGGGGAGGAAAACAGAGTTCTAGAGAGAAAAAACAGAGCAACAATGAAGGGTCTTGTACACTTCTTCCAGTTTTGCTGATGGGAGAAAGAATAAGCTAGTGCTCTTTCTCTTCTCATGGCTGCCTCAAACTTGCTCAGTAAGTTTGCTTCAATCTGTTCTTTTGACTGTAGACTGTCATCCCAATTCTCCCCAATCTGTGAACTTGTAAGTTCTTTTGCTCGTTTTTGAAGAAGCTGCCTCTGGAGTGCCTGATTTTCCTCTGACATCCGGATCCTTCTAGACTGGATCTGAGATTGCACACGGGCTACAGTTTGCATGCATCTTAAAGCATTCGCAGTTTGGCGTTTGACAGTGGGCCCTTGTATTAATGATTTCAGCCTAACAAGTCCTCTCAAAGCCCGCAATGCCCTCCTAGCCAGGTATCCCCGGAATGCTGTTTGAATTTTGATTGCTGCCACTTCCTCCTTCGGTTTGCCTGTGAACTGATTCACGGTAGTGAGTCTAACAACCTCTGCTGCAGCTTGAGCAGCTGCAACAGCAGCCTCAGCTGCCACAGCAGTGGCAACTGCAACAGAGTCCTTTGGCAGCTAGTGATCCAGCTTTGCTGAAGCCCTTGAAGGAGACTTTGTTTCCTTTATTGAGACCTAATGAAGATGCACATAACGAGTGGTTTAAACTCCAAATGTGTAAAGATCGGTTTGAAGGAATTTTAAGTTGAAAGAAGTTAGTAGTCCTTTTATTTCCGATGCTGCTATGAAGTCAAATGCAGATACCAGCACCTCTCTCCTTCCACTGATTTCCTTGTTGGACAATTTCAAACATCCCTGCTGTTGATATGTCTGTCTTCCTGCCATGGTACTCATCTTTCCCGTTGGTGGAAAACAACATTCGCTATTCTTTCACTACTTATGTTCGTGTGAAGAATATTACAATTGAACCCCTTAGTCAGGCCAATGGTCTGAAATCTGATAATAGCTTGAATTTTTGATAAGTTTGAGGTGAAGAAATTCTCTTTCCTGCCTAAGATGATTTTTTGAGAAACATAAGGAGTATTTGTATCTGAGACTAGTTCAAGACATCACCTCTGATGGCACTTCTAAAGATGACAGGACAGGGACCGGTACTCTATCAAAATTTGGTTGCCAGATGCGGTTCAATCTGCGTAAATCTTTTCCACTTCTTACAACTAAGAAAGTATTTTGGCGAGGTGTTGTTGAGGAACTTCTGTGGTTCATCAACGGCTCAACAAATGCTAAGGTCCTACAGGGAAAGGGCATTCATATATGGTATATGGGACGAAAATGCATCCAGAGACTACCTTTCTTTATTTTCTTTATCCATTATTTTCTTTTCTTTTATCTTTATTCTTAAACAAAACACCACCAACAACATTTTCCAAACTTGTCATTTATTCATCTCGGGGATCAACCCCGATCACATTTTTACACCAAAAAAAAAAACAAAAAAAAAAAAAAAAACCTCACCAAAACAAATCAACCACAACCCACACAACAAAAACCGGCCTTATTTTTTCGCCTCTTCTGCCGATCTCTTCCTCTTGCCTTTGTCTTGGGCGTCCCTTGCCGGTGCTGCCTCCGTGTTTCCCACGCCGCCGAGCACGTTCACTTCCTATTGCTCCTCAACCGTCACATATGGCGGTCCTCCAAATCTGAGCATCACGGTGGCCTTCCGCTTCAGCTCCTTGTTCTCGGCCTTCAGCACACATATCTCTGCTCGGGCATCCGTATACATGCGCTGGAGCAGAGCCAGTTGGGCTTTTACCTGCTGCACCTCAGTTGTTCTACTCTGAAGCCGGTGCGACAGGTTGTTGACCGCCGTCATTGTCTCAACACAAGACCTCAATGTATAATAATTGGCCTCAATATCAGATTGAGCAGCCATTATCTGCTCAACTGCCACCATTGGATAGTTCAACGGCGCAAAACCAGGGGGGCTTGGTCCAAGAGCACTTGGTTGAGGTTCAAGGGCCATATTCTGGGTTGTGGCCTCGTTGAGGTCGGGAAAGAGAGTAAGACCACGGGACGAAGAGGCTATGTTCTGGGTCACGGGGCGGGAAGAAGAAGCCATTTTCAGGGCAACAGAGTGTTTCAGCGATACAACTCTCAGAAAAACAGAGTATTTCAACGATACAACTCTCAGAAAACAACAGAGTGTTTCAACGATACAACTCTCAGAAAATGAAGAGTTTTTCGGAGTTTTTCCGCAGGTGTTTTTGCCTCAGCCTCGCCTTGATATAAATAGGCAAGGCAAACACGCGTATCACGCGCCTCTCACCGCCAGACGACAAATCGGCGCGTTTTTTGATGGCTCGACTTTTGATGGCTGTCGGGCACACCTTTTGATGGCACGCTTTTTGATAAGATTGGGCACGCCTTTTGAGGGTGCAACTTATATGGGTCCGACAAGACTCGGTAAACTGTCCCGACTTTGATTCCGGTTAGCTTTTATATGGGTCCGACAAGACTCTGTAAACTGTCCCGACTTTGATTCCGGTTAGCTCTTATATGGGTCCGACAAGACTCGGTAAACTGTCCCGACATTGATTTCGGTTATCTGCTACAACGGTTCGACACAGCCATATAGTGTCTTCTACAACGGTCCGACATGACCCAGTAAACTGTTTTCTACAACGGTCCGACATGACCCAGTAAACTGTTTTCTACAACGGTCCGACATGACCCAGTAAACTGTTTTCTACATCGGTCCGACATGACCCAGTAAACTATTTTCTACAACGGTCCGACATGACCCAGTAAACTGTTTTCTACAACGGTCCGACATGACCCAGTAAACTGTTTTCTACATCGGTCCGACATGACCCAGTAAACTGTTTTCTACAACGGTCCGACATGACCCAGTAAACTGTTTTTCTACAACGGTCCGACATGACCCCATAAACTGTTTTCTACATCGGTCCGATATGACCCCATAAACTATCTTCTACAACGGTCCGACATGACCCCATAAACTGTCTTCTACAACGGTCTGACACGATCATACAGTGTCTTCTATCCACTTTTATTTTATGTTTTCTGTTTTGTTACTCTCTCCAAACTCAAGTTGGTTAGTTCCTAACCCTCTTGAGTTTGAGGGGGGCTGTTGAAAGTAAATGTAAAAGAGGTAAATGTGGTAGGTAAATGTGAGTGTGTTAGGTGAGTGTGGTAGGTGAGTAAATGCTCCATTATGTTTAGTGCTCATGTTTAGTGCTCCATTGTAGTTAATGCTCCATTTACCCTAATGCTCCATTAAATTAGTTTAGTGCTCCATTTAGGTTAATTTAATTCCTCCATTGTATCTCATTCTCCCTATAAAAGAGAGTTCATTCTCTCCATTGTAATATGAATCAATAATACAATTAAATTTCCTACAAGAAATATCTTGTTTGGGCTATCGGTGGAGGATAGTTTTGATTGTTGTAGAAATTGTATGAGAATTTGGTTAATTAAAACTAATTATTCATACATCTTGCATTGAGCATCGTTTCATACTTAAATATTGAAAATGTATTATTTTGAGAAAAATGGATGTATACCTTGGTGAATCTAGTTAGGGGTGCTATTGTGGTTTACTATGTTGGTCTGTGTGTCCTTAGTGAAAGTCCAAAAACTTGCGCAGTTAGGTGACGATTCTTCTGGTTAGTACCGGTAAAATGGCTTTGGTAGTGCTCGTATAACCTACTGGCAAACACGTACTTAGAGATTCCCAGTGTTTTGTATCCACTGCCTTGCTTTCTGATATAAAAGTATATTTTTCATGAATTAATATATAATATTGACATTGCATTGTTTTGAGATGGAAAAGAATAATGTTTGGTAAATGACAAGAATATGCATTTACCTTATGACTTTGTTAAGATTCATACATTGTGTTCAAGTATCTCTACTGGTTTTTAGCTCACCCTATGTGAAAAACAACTTTCAAGTGTTGATGATATGCCTCTACCAAAGACATAAGTTGGGAGGACTTGGAGCCGAGAGCTTCTTTTGTTTCTTTTGTGTAACCATTTTGTACAAGCCTTGGGCTTTATCTGTATTAACTCACTTTTGTTGTACTCAAGCATTGACTTGGAAAAATGTAGCCATTAGGGCATAAACTTATATATACGTCCTTTTGTTTCGATTAATTTACAAATGGCATAGGCTATAGATTCAGGATCTAAGATTTATGAATGTATACATGCATTTGTCATCTTTTGTATGATTAAGGAGTACCAATGAAATGCTAAATTGAAAGTTATACTTTCTCAAAATATCATGTTATGAGTTGTTATTATTTTGGGTGTTACAAGTGAAGTAGTACTAAGGCACTATTTGGGATACACTATATAAGTACACTTTTTCTTTTCTTTTTTTCTTTTTTTTTTTCTTTTTTTTTTTTCTTTTTTTTTGTCTTTTTATCTATTTTGAGTCACATAACCTCTCTATTTTTTAGCATATCTTTTTGTAAAAAGTCAAAAAGTATACTTATTTCGATTATCTCAAACAACTGCTTAATGAAATTTCATTGATTAATAAGTCATATTTGATTGAATTGTAAGTTCAATCAAATCGAATAATAAGTACTCCCCCGTCCCAAAATAATTATCCCTTTTGGAAAATCTAACTTTTTTGGTAGTACAATTATTACATTTTAAAAATATTAATTTTTCAAAATTACCCTTTGATAGCACATTTTTTTTTGGAAATACCAATTGTAATAATTGTATTTTTTGTATTAGTAATGAATTTAAAAGAAGAGCAAAATAGAAAATTCATATTATTTTAGTTCTTAATTTTTGAAAAGGGACTAATATTTTGGAACGGAAATAGTAAACATTTTAATTTACTTACAATCAATTGTGATAGTACTTATCACTTATTATGACAATACTTATCACTCTTAAATCTAATTATCAATCTATGGTTGTCAGTAGTCAGATATTTGATTAAGTAATAAGTCAAGTAATATTATTCGTTCTAATTTTACTTACCACTCAATAGGTGTTAGTAGTCAAACATTTGATTAAGTAATAAGTCAAGGTAAAGTCTCATTAAGTAATAAGTGAAATTTAATTAAGTAGTATGTTAACTCTAATGAAATCATAAGTGAAATCTCCTTAAGTAGTTTTTTTATAAATAAATTTTATTGCAACTTTTTTCTTTTCTTTTTTTTCTTTTTTCCGGAGATAAAAATTGATCTAATAGGCCACACTTGATTGCAGTTGAGTAATACGCACCCATTTTTGGGGTGTATTTGTAGGGAGTGGTTTTGGAATACTTCTTTAATCCAAACAAGCCGTTGAAAGATCCTTGAGATGTCACTTGAAACAGAAGAAAAACTCCGGTTGGTGGTGCCGGAATTAGCACTCCGACGAGCAAGTTAGTTTCTTTAGAAAGAAGTGTCCTTTGTTTCTTAGAGTACAAGTTTGTTAGAACATACCTCCTCCTTCAGCCTCTCCCTCCTTTTATATAGTCATTCTCCTTCATCTCTTCTTCATGTAGCTTAGCCCTTTATTATTACTTTGTTAGGGCTCATCTTCCTACTTTACCTTTTAGAAAGGGACAGATGGCCTTACCAGATGGGACCCTACCGACCTACCTGATTCACTCGCCTCAGACGCACGGCACAAGTGCCTTCAACTCGGCATACTCTTCTATTCATTTGTACTTACTCAGCACTTGTTTGAGTCCAGTGGGCTTTGGCTAAATCGGGCCAATCATAAATGGTCTTGGATGCACTCTGTTTGCTGATTAGAGGTTATCTTTACTCAGCTCCCACAGTATTATATGCCTGGTCATGACATGTTGTGGTCTTTGATTATAAGTTTAGTGGTTTATAGCTATTACTCAGTTGTGATATTCATGTTTTTTATTTTTATTTTTATTATTTTTAGTACCTATTGTTGTGCTGTTGTGTTGTGTTTATGATCCATTATGATTATTATGATCAAAGTTGTCTTTGTTCTAGTCATTGTGATTTTAATTTAAAAGTGTTTAACTAAAACCTCAAAATAAATAAATAAATAAAATCAATGTCCCTTTTGGACACGAACAGTGCAAAACACTTCAACCAATTCAATCCAGTGTTGTTTCAAATGCTGCAAATCCTATTGTGCTTAGCCGCACAGCAGGTACCCCCAACCCTGTAACGTGTACCGTATCTACAATTCCCTTATGAGCCTTCCAGACAAAAATATGAAACAAGCTTCATCAAACTACCAATAAAAAGGCCTTTACTATTAGAGATATTCATTTTGATATCATTTTATAAGTTTGGTGGTCCAAACTATTGTGGGCTTGGGATTTGATTTATTAATTGCAAATGATTTCCTGCAAATTGTTGAAGAGTAATTTACAAATTTGAGTAAATGCTAGATTTTGAAATGACAGCTCTATGGATGTTAATTTGAGATCTATCAGTTTCAGCGAGTTTATTAAGCAAGTTGCTAAAGTCCAGGATGGTGGGTATCTATAGAGTCAAGCAAAAGGGAGAGGAAAAGGCTTACTTTTCAGGTGTGAACTGAGGAAGTGTGAAATAGGAGCTCCATGTGTTATATACCTCCCACAACAAAATTCTTTGTTTCCATATTCATACATCTCCAATATATTCTCATTTTATTTTATTTTTGTTAAATGCAGAGCATTCATGATCCTCAATGGAGGAGAGAGCTGATCAAGACTAATCTAACATGATAATTTCAAACTAACATACTTTTGATGTACATAAACCACCCACGATTTTGAATGGATGGTTCTTTTATTTATTTTTATTTTTTTATGAAGTGATGTAGCAGTGCATGTATGCAAAGAACCTAAAAGTTTTATATATAACATGAGCATGAACAATTTTTTCTTTTTGTATGAAGAGGGGATTGAGAAGTGTGTATGGAAAATCTAGGAAACATGGACACGAATTATGCTTTTCAGCTAGTAATTTTAATCTCCAAGAAATTCTCATGTAGGTTTCGATTTCTGGAATTTTGAAGAAAAAACTATTTTTAATATTGTTTGCATATAAATTGGGATTTTGTATGAGAATAATACCCTACTTGCTACTCAACTCAAGCTTGATTCATTACTTAATTAAACATTATTTACAATTCAATGTAACTTTACTTTCTATTTCATTATACTTGACTTGTTACTCAATTAAATCCACTTACTAATCAATAAGACTCTATTGACTACTCAATTAAATTCTACTTACTACTCAAATGTACTCTATTTACTATTCTATCAAACTATACTAATTACTCAACGAGATTTTATTTATTGCTCTATTAAACTTGACTTAATATCCATTTAAACCGAATTTACTATATAGTATTTGACTTACTATTCAATTAAACATGACATACAACTCAATGATATTCCATCATACTTGATTTGCTATTCAATTAAACTTCACTTACTACTCAATGAAATTCCACTTGACATTCTATCATATTTTTTATCACTCAATTAAATACCACTTATGATTTAATGAAAATTACTACTACACAATCAAACTCAACTTGCTGCTACTCTATTGGACTAAAACTTAATATTCAATTAAACCCCAGCCACCTTCTTGGTAAGTATTTAATGATATTCTATTTACTCACTTACTATTCAATCAGTCTCCATTTACTATTTTATTAAACTTGACTTACTACTCAATTAAATCTCACTTACTACTCAATGAGATTCAAATTACTATTCAATCAAACGATCATTGAAGATCCATTGCTAGTTTCTGATCTAGAAATTTCAAAGTTCTTTGATGATAACTTTGTAAACTATTTGCCAAATAATTTTAGACTTCTTTGATGATAGGGATGATGACTTTCACTTACTAGTTCACTAGACTCCACTTACTACTCATTGAGCTTCCACTTATTATTTCATTACACTTCACTTATTTTGGTTTCACTTATTACTCCATGAGCTTCCTCTTACTATTTCACTTAGTACTTTACTAGACTCCAAATGGTAAGTGATATTACAATTAGTTAATCAAATTCCACTTAATATTTCATTAGATTTCACTTACTACTTAATTAAATTGTACTTACTGCTTAATAAGTTTTCACTTCAATTTCATTACACTTTGCTTACTACTCAATTAAATTCCACTTACTACTAAATAATCTTCCAATTACTACTTTATTACACTTCACTTACTACTTAATGAACTTCCATTTACTACTTCATTCGACTTTACTTACTACTCAATTAAACTCCATTTATTAGTCAATGTGACTCAACTTACTATTCATTGAAACTTGACTTACTAATCCATTTAATATTATTACAACAATGATTCATACCACTAAAAAAAAGACCACTAATAGTACTAATGCATTGGGAATGCCAAAAAAAAAAAAAAAAAAAAAGGCATGCCCACTGCCACATCATTATTGGTGCTATTAGAGTACCACTTTTAGTGCTCTCAACCATTTTTCTTATTATTATTATTGTTGTTGTTGTTGTTGTTGTTGTTGTTGTTGTTGTTGTTGATGTTGTTGATGATGATGATGATGAAGAAATAAATTGAAACATATTAGGTCTGTTTTAAACAGATAAAAAAATTGGCTTGGTATTTCAACAAATTACTCTTTGAATTTCAAGAGATAGCTTTGTAAACAAATAAGGAAAATTTGAATTGAAAATATTAAAAGATTAAACAGATAGGATGGACTTCTTACTAACAAAAAAATATCCACTGGACCTAATGCCGTATACCCTCCTTAGCTCACAGATTTTTGAAATTGATAATGAAACTATAAAAATTTTAAAACCAAATCAAACTAAACAAGTAATTTTATAACATGATCGCAAAATATTACTTGTAACTTACTCGAATATCAAGCAAATAAAAATAATTAACATAATTATTTAAAACTTAATTCTACTACTATTCAATTAAATATAATTTACTACTTGATAAAGGTCCACTTATTACATTAAATTATTAAATAAATTATTTGGACATGTCATGTATTTTTAAAAAATATTTGAATTTATAAAAAGGATAAATTACACCCCCTGATATTTGCTTAAAGTACAGATTGCCCCATATGGTTTGGAAAATTACAAATACCCCCTCGTTAGAATTTTTTATTTTACAGAATTAGCTAAAAAAAATGAAATTCATAATTACTCTTCTATACAATAACAAAATTACCTAAATTATTAATTGAAACATATTTCTAAGATCATTAAAAACTATTAATTGACTTGATGATTTATTAATAAAATGAGCGATTTGTTATGAAGTAAGAAACCTCAGGGGGTGGAATGTAATTTCTAGAATCACAGGGGACAATTAGTAATTTAATCAAACCTCAAAAGGTGTATTTGTAATTTACCTTTATAAAAATTACTAAATAATTTTCATTTATCCTTTTCATTGAGACTTCACTCACTATTCAATTAAATCTCACTTACTAGTCAATAAGACTCTACAAACTACTCAATCAAACTTGACTTACTACTCAACCATCGTTGCTACTACCACCATCACCACCACTACAATCATTACCGCTACCACCATCACCACCACTACAATCGTTACCGCTACCGCTACCACCGCTACCGCTACCGCTACCACCGCTACCGCCACCACCACTACAGCCACCACCACCACCACCATCACCATCACCATCACCATCACCATCACCATCACCATGCTACTACCACCACCATGCTACTACCACCACTTTCATCATCATTGTCATTGTTGTTATAAATATCACTAAAATTTTACTACAACTACAATCACTACATCTACCACCACCACCGCCAACACCACCACCATCAATGCTACCATGCCACTACTACCACCACCACTATTACTATGCCATGCCACCACTGCCACTGCCACTGCCACTGCCACTGCCACTACCACTGCCACTGCCACCATCACCACCACCAATTAAATCGTACTTACTATTTAATGGGTTTCACTTACTACTTCATGAATCTTTACTTACTACTCAATTAAATTCCACTTATTACTCAAATTTTCACTTACTACTTCATTACACTTCATTTAATACTTCATGAGCTTCTAGGTGCCACTTCATTAGCTTTTACCTACTACTCAATTAGACCCAACTTATTAATCAATGATATTCGACTTTCTACTTCATCAAACTTGACTTACTATCAAATAAAACCTCATTTAGAGAGTATCATACTAAGTGATAAGTCGTTTCAAAACAAATGGTAAGATAATTCATAACGAGTGATAAACAAGTTTAGAAATCTAACAAACTTTAGAGAGGGTCATAGTATGATTTCATTTATTACTGAATGCGATTCAACTTACTATTTCATTAAATTTGACTAACTAACCTAATACAATACACACTGAAATTTATGAACTCATAATGCTTGAGGAGAGAAAGTAATCAATTCGTGATATTTTATGAATGTTTAACTAAAATCTCCAAAAAAAAAAAAAAAAAACAAAATCAAAATCAATGCAGCATTGGCCTCCAACAGTGCCTATAAATTAGCAGGGAATCAAGCTAGAATTCTCTACTTCTCAACTTTCATACAAATAACCAACCTTTGTGTGAACCATATATAAGTGAACAAATCTTAAACGGAATTATAGTTTGTTTTTTCTGACAGAGCAAAAATTATACAATCAATGGGTATGAATTTTCTTTGTTGTCCTCTACTTACTCAACAATCAAACAAACTAATTCCCAAACAAATCTCAATCCAAACATAACTACGATAAAAAAAAAAAAAAAAAAACCCAAATTAGATTAACAAATTAAACAAAAAATGCAAGTACCTGCAGAGCTTGCTGCTTTCAGTGATAGATTAGAGAAGCTCTCTAGGCGAATCCAATGCGATTGGCCGTTGCACATCTTCTTCGATGCGTTTCGGCACTGCAGAAGAGAAGACCGAGTAGAGAGAGAAAAAACTAGGGCTAGGGAACTGGGGAAGTAAGAAGAACCAGGGAGGTCGTTGACCGTGGGAAACACATGAACGGCCGATTGCCGGAAACACTGAATCAAAGGGATGGAGATTGCGCCATGAAAATAAAGAAAATATGCGGTAGAGATGAACTGTGGAACAAGAGAATGAAAGAGAGAGGAAAAGGCAGAGCATAGTTTTGCTTGACCGGTTATTTTTGGATGGTCAAGATCCCAGATTCTTATCTAATGCTCAAAATCGTTATTATCTATGGTACGCAAATACCACCCATAGTCGGACCTAGTTTCAAAATAATGATTCGTTTTGGAGAATTTAAATTTATTTTTATTTTTTATAGGATAATTATTGTACTTTAAAAAAATAAATTTTTAAAATTACTTTTTAATAATATATTTTTTGAGAAATATTAATGTCATAATTATATTTTTTATGTTATTAATGAATTTAAAAGAAAGGCAAAATAAGAAATTTTTATTATTTTTGTTCTTGATTTTTGAAAAGAGACAATATTTTGAGACAATAAAAAATAGAATAAGGGAATAATATTTTGAAACGGAGAGAGTATGTTTGATTTGAGTTTTGAAATTGGAAAATTGGTCTAAGGTCCCTATTCAACTTTTAGTATGAGGAGAGATCCACAATAATATTTTCTGGTGTCTAAGGTCCTTAATGTTAGTTTAGTTTATAAAATACCTATTTTACCCTTTTGTATATTATACGTAGTTTTCAATTTTGGAATCTGAAGATTACGTTACTATTTTTGTGGAAGATTACTTTGGGATGAACTTGGCGATCGATGGAGATTTCGATGATGCAGATTTCGTGGAAATTTTATAGGAATTTTGTAGTCGTATAGTAGTTGAGTTTCGTTGATCGTGTAGAAGTTGAAGTCGTGTTGAAGCTCGAATTTCCAGTAGAGTTGAATCAGGTAAGTTTAATAATCAGTTTAAGTTTTTTATTTTTCATTTGATTTGTATATATGGACTCCGATTTCAAATAAGTTTTTGTAGTTTATTTTGAATTAGGTTTTTATTTTCAGTTTTGATCAATGTGATAGAAAAGTCAGCTCAGTGAATTATTTTTTGATTTTTGAAGTTGATTTTTCATTCTTTGTTATTGACAATGGAGTTGATTTTTCATTCTGTGTTACATATTTATCAATGATAAGTTTTGTTCTTTGTGTTTGGAGAGCGGCTCTGTTTTTCTTCACTGTCTTAAGTTTTGTGCTCTGTTTTTTTTCATTTATTCTGCACTTTTCATTTTTCTACACTTTGCTTTGTATTCCAGAGAAAATTATATGTTCATATTCCAGAGAAAATTGTATGTTTATATTCTAGAGAAATTTCTCAGCATTCTGATTTGAGTCCAATAATGCACAATCACATAGAGAAAATTATAAGCTTGTAGTCTAGTGAAAATCACATAGAAGCTTATAATTTGATAACTGATCTTCTGTGTGATTTTTGTCTATGATTGTGTTTAATAGTTAGCATTGAATATCTCTGTGATTTTTTCTAGATTCATTAATTCTTCTGTAATTTTGTTTTTGTTATCTTGAAGGTGAATTTAAGTTTGTAAATTTCTCTGGACTTTTATTTGAGTCCAGAGAAAATTATACGGTAGGTATTATAATCCAGAGAAAATTATAATTATTAGAAATTTCTCTAGACTTTTATGTTGTTCTTGTGAAGTATTTTTATATTGAACAAGTTATTTTTGGTATTTTTTCTTTCAGGTTAGATGGACAGTGCAGTGTTGTTGCTGTGCAAATATGGGAATGATACTATTATCATTAATGTTTCATGCGAATTGAATTGATGATGCTATGATTTTACTTGCATTGAGTAAGAGACCAGCTGGAAGGCCAAAGAAGAACAGAATTGCTTCTACTGAAGAGTTTAAAAGGGTGATGAAGTGTAGTCGATGTGATAGGATTGATCGCCATAATAAAAGGACATGCAAGGAATCTTTATTAAATAGTTGAGGATATTACATTTATTGATTGAATAATACATTTGAGAATTACTTTGTGTATTTTGTTTTGTAAAATGTACTTTTTGGATAGTGCATATATAATACCAATCAAATTCATCTAGAGAAATTTTTTAATAGCAGTGAAAATTACTTTTTGTGTTGCGTTTTTAGAAACATACTTTGGGAGTGCCTTTATAATACCAATCAAATTGATCCAGAGAAATTTTCCTATAGCAGAGAAATTTGCTATGTGCATTGTGTTTGTTGAAATGTGCATTGTGTTTTGTGAGGTCAAATTCATCCAGTGAAATTTGTCAATAGTAGAGAAATTTGTGAGGTCAAATTCATCCAAAGAAATTTATTATGTGCATTGTGGCAAATTTATCCAGAGAAATTTTCCAGTAGCAGAGAAAATTACTTTGTGCACTATGTTTTGTAAGGTGAAATTCATCTAGAGAAATTTGTGAGGTGAAATTCATCCAGAGAAATTTACTATGTGCATTGTGGCAAATTCATCTAGAGAAATTTGCCACTAGCAGATAAAATTACTTTCTGCACTATGTTTTGTGAGGTCAAATTCATCTAGAGAAATTTGCCAATAGTGCACTGTATTTTGTGTGCTCAAATTCATCTAGAGAAATTTGCCAATAGCAGAGAAAACTACAATGTGCATTGTGTTTTTTGAATTTAATGATTGTTTCGTACCAACACAGTGCATTACAAATTACATGATCATATAGCCACCCTTTTGGCACGATACGAGTTAAATTTTTCTGTGAAATTTTGGTAACTTCATACAAGAAAAATTTCTTTAGACAATTTTCTCTGTGTGGATTTTGTTGATAATCACTACTAAATATGCATTATAAAAAAAATATTTAACCATTGATAGTTATGAAATTTACATTAGTTAAAAAAATATATATACATATATGTCAAACAACATCATTTCTTCAATGTACGAAAAAAAAAATTGAAGGGTCATTCTTAATTACATTGTGTACATTGTCTTCATTTCACTAGTATGCTTTCACTATTATACTTTCAGCTCTTCTTTTGGTGGTATTTCAATTGGTTCTGTCCATGACCGGCCAATTTCGGTCGCAAATCTCTCTATGATTTTCTGTCCTCGTGAACCTTACGTCTTGTTTTGACAATGTTGAGCTGATAGGTTCATGGTTGCTATATTGTCTCATTATGTAGCAAATGAAGAGGCCACAATCCACACTGCATACAAATTATAGGTATAGTTAGTTTTAAGAAATATTCAAATTAGATTATCTTATTTATAGAGTTTCTGTTTCTTACTTGGTGTTTATGGTGTTTTGCTGCTTTTATGTTTCGTTATTTTTAGACAATGAAAACATAAAGATGTCAACATTAAATCCCAGAGAAATTTACAGACAACAAGAGAAAATGGAACATGACAAACACACACAAAGGAGAAAAGTGATGTGGCCGGAGAAAATTCAAGAATAGAACAAACTAAACATATACCAGAGAAAATTACACATGGCAAGCCAGGAGAAATTACATATATGCCAGAGAAAATTAACAAGGCAAGTCAGAGAAAATATGCATTCCATAATATAAAAATCCCAGAGAAATTTACAGACAACCAAAGAAAATAGAACATGACAGACACACACAAAGGAGAAAAATGATGTGGCCATAGAAAATTCAAGTATGGAACAAAATAAACATATCAGAGAAAATTACACATGGTAAGCCAGAAAATATTACATATATGCCAAAGAAAATTAAACAAGGCAAACTAGAGAAAATGTTCATTCCATAATATAAAAATGCCAGAGAAATTTATAGACAACCAGAGAAAATTGAACATAACAGACACAAACAAATGAGAAACGTGATGTGGCCAAAGAAAATTCAAGAATGGAACAAAATAAACATACCACAGAAAATTACACATGGTAAGCTAGAGAAAATTAAACACGTGTGTATTCCATAATATGAAAATGCCAGCGAAATTTACAAACAACTAGAGAAAATGGAACATGGCAGAACCACACAAAAGAGAAAAGTGATATGGCTATAGAAAATTTAAGAATGGAACAAAATAAACATATCAGAGAAAATTACACATGGCAAGTCAGAGAAAATTACATATATGACAAAGAAAATTAAACATGGCAAGCCAGAAAAAATATGAATTTCATAATATGAAAATGCCAGAGAAATTTACAGAAAACCAGAGAAAAATAGGGAATAACCAGAAACAAATGGGGGAATAAACATGTCAGAGAAAATTCAAAGAAAACACATAGATCAAGCAAATACCAGAGAAATTCAAATGACAGAGAAATTACAGACAAAATCACACAAACATCTTCAAGAATAAGTTCGAAACTTAGAGAAATAACACTTTTCAAATTCATGTAGGTTTTTATTACGAAATTGAAATCCTAATTAATAGAAAGCTAGTCAACTATATTTCGGAGAAAAACTATTTGGATTGGAGAAAACTTACCAGAGTGATGATGAAAACCCTAATTTCGAACTGAAATGGCCTGAGATGAAGATGCAATGAGATGAAGATGAACTGAGATGACGATGAACAATGAAAACAGGTCAGAGAAATTTGTGAGGAATGAATTGAAAAGAGTTTGGCAGAAGATAATGAACCGTAATGGCGACAGTGAAGATGATAGTGAAACCCTAATTCTCATGTTCTCTTGCTCATGAAAATGGTTGGATGTTTGGAATGAATTGAGTCGTCAGAATGCAATCGAGTTGAGCGTTCTATGTTGATCTGTGAAGGGTATTTTGGTCCAAAAAAAAATTAAAAACACGTCTGTCGTTAGTGAGGGACCTAAGGCATCATTCCTATTTTTGGTGTCCTTTATGCTGCAAATTACTCTTATTAGGGACTTGAAAAAAAATTGCCCTTTTGAAATTATGATTGTATATCAATTTAAATATACATTTTGAAAATATGTTTGATAAACAAGATAATTTTTGAAATTTTCGCCAACTCAGTCGTCTGTCCGAACATTTTCCAAGATATCCATTCGATTGATCGAAATAGTACATTTTTTTTTTTTTGCAATTGCTAGTCACACTTATTATTTGGAGGAAAAAAATTATTTATTTTTGATTTTTTTAAATATGAAAATTATTTTTTTAAACTAAAATGACAAATTATTTTTTTGAATTGAATTTTAGAAAGAGTTTGGTTATGAGTTTTGAATAGAATTTTTAATAGGATTTTGAATTGTGTGTTTGGTTATGAGTTATGAGTTTTAAAATTAAGTTTTGAAAATTCTTTTGAAAACTCATAACCAAATAACTTTTTCCATGTCACATCAAAAATTCAAAACTCTTTTCAAAATTCATAACCAAACAAATTTTTTCTTTTAAAATCATAATTCCAAAACTCATAAGCTCAAAATACAACTATATTTTTAAATCACAATTCTAAAACTCTATGAAACACTACATTTGTTTTCACTCTCCGTCTCAACTCATGGGAGTTGTTTGTGATGTTCTAAATAAATGCACTTTTTGACTTTTTATGAAATATAGGTTAGGTTTCAAGTGATGTGGTAAAGAGGTGATGTGACTTAAATAGGATAATTACTTTTTGACTTTTTTGAAAATGCCAAACTTAGCCTCATTCACAACTTGTGTTTTTATTTCTCTTTTCTCTTTCTTCAAACAAAACTAGAGTCTCTTATCTCGATGATGACATGATATTATTGTTATATTAATTTTTGCGGGTAATTATAAATACATCCCGAAGATTTGATTAAAATGCGAATCGCCTCATGTGGTTTTAAAAATTACATTCCACCCTCTGAGATTTCTAATTTCATAACAAATCGCTCATTTTATTAATAAATCATCAAGTCAATTAACAGTTTTTAATGATGTTAGAAATATATTTTAATTAATAATTGTGGTAATTTTATTATTGTATAGGAGAGTAATTATAAATTTCATTTTTTTAGTTAATTATGTTAAATAAAAAATACTTACAATGAGGTATTTATAATTTTCCAAACTACATGAGGTAATCTGTATTTTAAGCAAATTTCAAGTGGTGTATTTGTAATTTTTTTTCTGTACAAGTGAAAAGTATATGTTTAATTAATGTACCAATTAAATACAATATAAGTAGGATCACAATAAGTAATAGAACTCATATGTATATCTTGTATCTTAATTAATGTATTACTTAATATATTAATTAATGTTTCTAGCATTACTCAGAGAGTAGGAGTGGTATGCTCTCACTAGTGTCCATTCCATTCTGCATCCACTTCAATGTTTTGTATTATATATTTTGTGAGTTCTTCGAGCTAATAATTCATTCAAAAATTTAAATTAATTGGATATCGATAATTATATGATATATCATATTTTTTTTATAATAAAACAGTAAATATGATTTTTGAATACGGTAGCCTATTTTTTTTAAATAAATATAATTTGATATTTAATTAATTTAATATATATTTTTCTATTAATAATCTTTTCAATGGATGTTACAAAATTACCAATTTGAAGTATTACATTACAAATGTAAAATATGTATATATGTTACATTAGACCTTGAATAGGCCCTTCAAGGGGGTTTACCAACCCTTCTGTGCCTTCTTAAGGCACCATATCTGAATTGTACCATATTAACTCTTTTCTTATGAATATTGATGAATTGTACAATCATGTGATTCTCCGATTTTGCATTCTCTTGATGGAGGTAGATTTCCGCGCCAGTTCGTAATTTATATTGGGGGAGTTGTTTGGGTACGTGAGCCGCGCAACGAGTCTCGTTTTGCTAATTTAAATATTTTATTTTATAGATATTTTATATATTTTATATACATAAAAAGTAAAATTGATTTGATAATTATAATTTATTTAATTTATCTCATTTGTTACTAAAGAAATTGATGATTTATTTTTAAAAATACAATTATTATTTATTTTTTTAGTGACAAACTAGATAAATTAAATAAGTTACAATTATCTGATCGATCTAATTTTTGTGTGGATGAAATATACAAATTTGTACCGAAAATGACTGCCCAACTGGATGATGCCACGTGGCAATGGTCATGCAACTAATTGGATCGACATGGTAGCTTGATTGAATTTTTTATATTTGAAAAGTTTGATAAAACTACACCTAAGGTGTTTTTTCAAAAGACACAGCCAAATCAGAAGGTGGCACGTGGTGGGGTAACACATGAAAGTGGAGGTTCTTGGTAATTTTATCAAATATATCTATCATTAGATAATGGGGTGGTTGTTTCCTAATATATAGGAATTAGTTTAAAGATGTTATTCTATCAATATTTCTAGTAGAAGATTTTCCTACATTATAGGAGATTGTTGTTGACCATTATCCCCATTTGAACCACCATATAATTACAATATTGGGATTTGGCTTAGTGGTTACAACATGTGTCAATCATTCATTACACTTGGAGTCCAACTACCTATGATCCAATAGCCAGAAAAATGTGACAACAACTTAATCTCCTACAAATTAACAAATTCAAAACATGTAAGAGATTATTCAACATATTTTTGAGATATTTAGGCATCAAGACTTGGTCATGGGACACATGGAAATCATCTGAAGTAGAAAGTTTCCACTATCTATATCATCCAACAGCTAGACTTTGAAGGCCTTAACAACTCCTAAAATGAAGGCTTCTGTTTGACCAAGCATGGACACTTGTCATCCATCCAAGACTCCTACTTACCATCCAATGGCTCATGTTTTCACAAGGATCTGGTCAGCCCTATCTTTGAGGAACAAACCAACCGCTTGCATAGAAGAAAGAGACTATTGGGACAAGTATCAGCTTAGGAGGTTGTCTAAGAAACAACTTTCAAGATTTTATAGAAATTTTCAAGAGGCTGTTGCTGATTTTTAGGAGGTAGCCACGATTTTCAAGAGGCTCTAGCATCTATAAATACAAGAAATCAAGATAGAGCAAATCCCAATCAATCCAACATTCAACACAATGTAGTACATAGCCCAGTGTTATTTATCCTTAGTTTAGCCCTAGTTCAACTTAGGAGTAGACTTGAAAGGCATCTTTGCCATAGATTTAGCCTTAGTTTCTTAGTTTTCATGACATCTGTGTTAGATTAATGGTTTTTTTTGGCCTTCACATGCATTGTTGTTAGACTTAAATTGTGCTTACACTGATTTTGTAACTCAATTTCATGTTTTCAAACTTGTTTTTATATTTTTATATGTTCAATCCTATGAATTTATAAAAATACGTGTTTTGGTGTTCATTTCCCTTTACATAACCCTATTTTTGGCATTAAAATTTCATTTAGATTCTAAGTCCTCTTAATTTAGGCAAAACAAGAATCAGGAGGTCTTTATCCCTTTGAGGCTGGCACAACCTCCTGTTTTCCAAAGGCAGATTTTTTCAAAAGTATTTTCACAACTTAGGCACTGTTGCCTTGACACACCCACAAATCACCCAAAAGCTTCTTTGTTTTAGCCAAAACTTATGTTTTAGTCAAAAAGTATATTTTTGTATTTTTTGCACAAACACTAACAAAATGAACAATTTAAATCATCAAAACAATACTCGTGATGAAACCCATAGCCCAAACAACACCATTCTGTAAATAATTTTATGGTGTTATGCATATAACAACCTTCATAATCCGAAATCGTGAACTATCATGATTTTCACAAATAATAACATAATGTGGAAAATAAATGGCATACCTATAGCCGGTTTCTCGCGCTCCTCGAAGGGATTTAGTCTCCTTGGATACGATAACCCTACAGCTCGGACTCCCGTGGTTCTGAATCTAGTTTCACAAGTGCAATGTGAAATAGATTAAACAAATGAGAGTCCAAATCCGGCAAATCTTAGAAAAATCCATTAATCATCAGAGATGCCAGAAATGGACTGCATTGCGAGATTTCAAAGTCGCCACCTAAATATTTTTAGAAAATTTAGGAAATCCGTGACTCGTGCCAAATGTCACTTATTTGTCATAACCAAAGTGTGTCGGCTCGAGAACTTAGGTATGCGAGGGAAGGTCATTAATTGAGCATCCAACTCACCCGATCAAAGATCGGCATCTACTAATCATGATGTGATTTTTATGTACACTATATGCTCATGTTCTGATTATTAATATGCTAACATTACTATGTGAGGCACACAAGTATAGACTACACCACTCACTTTGGAATGCTTCTATTTCATGTTTGTTTGAAAAGAGTTTTGAATATGTGCTAATTGAAAAAGCGAGCTCATATGTACATTAATCAAAATCATCCCAACTTAAGCGAAATAGCCTTCATCCACTAGCATTCAAGAGATATTTCACATAAGCACTTATCCTCATGATAGCATGCTTGACATGGCAACATAAACACCCATGCAATATGCTAAAGCAAAAATGCTCACCTAGTACTCAACCGTGGCAAGCCAAAGATAAGAAAATAATTAGAAAAATACATGCTTTACTATGCAAATGACTAATACAACACATACAAAATGCAACTATTAGGTTCGGTTTTTAACATGTCATACAGATCAACTCAAAGCATGCGGTAACGCTCATATGCAAGTAAGTAGGAAATGACAACAATGTTAGAATGATGAACCGAACCCGATGCATGCAAAATATGGATACGAAGCATGGCAATGATATGAGAATGGAAAACATGATGCTACCACAATAAGCATATAAATAAAATGGAGAAAGAAATGGGGGTTGAAAGGCATACAAATATTACAAGTGTTACCAATTTGCCCTCGCACAAGAGGGCACGAATAAATGTCCTAATTAAACAAATTATTACAACAGCAAATGAATTAACTACATTAACTAGCTATTACAAATTCGAATGAAGCCAACTAATTAATTACACATACTAATAAGCGCTAATTTAATGGACTTGAACGGGGAGGTGAGGAGCCACATGCGCGCAACTGAGAACATCCTCCCAGAAACCTCTCTGTTTGTTGCCAGAATTTGCTCTATTTGCAATCAGAAAATTATTCTGTTTTGCCCTCAGGTTATGCTCTGTTCCGTTGTAAAAAAGCCACTACCTATGCAAAATTGGTGGGTGGTTGGCCGGCCTTGAAAAGTGGTCATCCGTACAGAGTGTTGACCGGTGGGCCACTACTTTTAAGGGATACCCAGCTGCCACAGAATTGAAACGGAGCAAAAATAAAGCGTTTTCTGGAGATGTTTATCATCGCTGTCCTTTCTTATCATGAAGATAATCAAGGAAGGGGCAGATTCAATTCACAAATCATCAATTGTCGCAAATTTGTTACATGATCTATGAACCGATAGGACAAAAGCTCAATAAAATGAAACAAAAGACGAACAACACCTCCTCCCTATCATGGAGTTACCTCAAGGAAAGGGGTGGACATTGCTTCATGAATCATTGAACAAGTATGCAATGGTCCGTAACATAATGGGTTCAATATAATGTCCGATTGAACCCAACTCAATTTTATTACCTTTTTACCTTATTACCTTTTGGCACTTGGAAAATTTTTCTAACCCCAAACCATGCGGGGAGGGCTTGTATTTATAGACAAAAGGCTTCTCACGTTGGAAATATCTGTATTAAGATAGCTAGTGCAAGGCATGCACATGGGGATAGCTGGCTATCAAAAATATTTATTTGTTAGGAAACATGGCCGGCCATGAAGGGGGACGGTTGGCTAACCAAAAATGGCCTGCCGGCTACTTGCTGGCCAACAGGTCTCTGATTGGTTAGGCTAGAAAAAAATTAGGTTTTGGTCCAAATGGGGTGCAAGGTTTAGGTTCTGAAGCTCAAAACAAAGCCTTTCGTTGAAGAAATTGAACAATTTGCACAACGTAACATTTCTTCATCGAGTGTTCATCGTGAGGTATCCAAGTCTTAAGGACGGTCAAAATGGGGTATCTACAGTTGCCCCTCTTTGACAGAGCACGTAGTCATGAAATGACATGAGTGAATGTCAAAGCCCGAAGATGACCCATTTTGACGCGGCCGTAAGACTTGGGCAGACAAACAAAATGCATATGTAGTTGGTTGAACCCAAGACTTGCCTACGTATCCCTTTGCAAGGAATCAAACCGGCGTAGTTCAAGGGCAAGATACAAATGATACACAATGTAACGAAATAATAAAATCACAAGCAGTGCCTACCACAGGAATATCATAAAGGAATGGAGATGCAAATCAAACTACGTTTAACACAAAAAAGGTGCCGACACCCTCAAACTACAATTCTTGTAGAATAGGTGCGTACGCATACAGAACTATGCCCTTTGCAAGAAAGAGTACAAGTAATTGGGTGGTATGATATAAGTGAGGAATGATCTGCTGGGGAATAGATAATGATCCCAAATGCTGAATGCAATACGACAAAGTACGATGCAATGGATGAAGTGAATAAGGGGCGTAGGCCAAACTACGTCTTACCTAGAAAAGGCATGGACACAAAACAAACCACATCTAATACAGAAAAGGTGCTGAAACCCTCATACCACAATTCTTGCAGAATAGGTACGTACACATGTAAAGCTATGCTTTAATGCGGGAAAGGTATGAGCACATGCCAAACTAGGCTTAACATGGAAATGATGCAAGCAATGAAATGGTATGATAAAATGGATGTAATGGATAATATGGATAGATGAATGTGATAAATGCTATATGCGATGTGATAGAGGTACTAGATAATAAATGTGATGTAGTAACTGGGCAGTGGTGCCTTTAGAAAACACTTTACAAGGGTAATTGGCGATGACTCACCTTATGCTGCTGGGGATCTTCCTCTTCTTCTTGGTTTTAAGACTTCTTCCTGCATTTTGCGCTTCCAAACCACATGTACTACTTTTCTCCCTGGCTATGTTTGCAACTTTTCCTATTTCCCAATAGGGTGATAGACTAGGTTGGTTCAGTATCCAGAATTGAGGCACATACAAGCTACCTCAACCTATAGGGTTGCTATACAAATTTCAAGCTGAGGATACACCCCTGGGTATTCAAACCAGACTTTAGTCTCGAAATTCTAAACCTTTGCATTCTAGGCCTCGGTAATTCAAACTCTAGTTTTTACTATCTCAGTTGATCTCCTAAGAACTCACTACAAACACAGTCAGGTGGCTATACCGGACCCCCTAAAGTCGTTTGAGCACGACAAACACCAAAGGAATTTGCACATTTAGAGGATTTAAGGTCTCCTATACCTAGTGAGTGCACAAGATAGTACGGGTGAGGTGCACAAGACAATGTGATACAGGTGCACAGAATAGTGTGATGCAGGTGTCCAAAATAGTGTGATGTGGGTGCACAAAACAATGTGATGTGAGTTACACAAGACAGTGCGATGTAGGGTGCACAAGACAATGCGATGTAAGTGAATGCATAAGATAGTGCAATGTAGGTGCACAAGTCAATGCTATACAGGTGAATGAACAAAACAGTGCAATGCAGGGTGCACAAAACAGTGTAGTGCAAGGGTAATGAGCAGTACGTAAAGTAGTGTATCATGTACCTTATGAAATGAATGTAGGGAAACTCGGCACAACTTATTGAAATGTAACTAAAAAATACCGTGGAGGGTAACTCAATGAAACTCTACCATTATAAGTACAGAACAAAGTCAAGAACAGGAGTAACCAATCATACAATTCAAATCAATTAGAGTGTATGAGCATGCACGGATAATCCAAAGCACATGTATTAATCAGAGGGAATAGGGCAACCCTAAGAGAGTTTTGAAATGGTCAGAGACAACTTTCGAAAGTTGAATCATATCAGAATCATCATGGGGGTGAGCTCACCCTAACCTAGGGAAAAGTGCCCAAAAATGGCTTTGAGCGGACTGAGAGAAAGGTTGGGTTCAGGTCCCTTGTTCAATTGATGGTCCAATCAGATGTACTAAAAATTTCCCTTAGTGTCTAGTCACTGGCCACCATTTTTTAACATTATGCAAGCACGTGTGATGGGGATCATCAGATCATGAAGCAGTTGCTAACCAATTTGACTTATGCTTCTCTTTTATCCTAGCATGTTGAGAACTTACTCCAGTCCCCTCCAAAGTAGTGACGAATTTATTACAAATACTTTGCAATGATCATGAACGCGATGGCCCTTGTATAGGCACTCTCAGTTTGTTTATGAATTCTACACATGGACTTGTTTTTGAGTTTGGAGCGGACATTCATGTATAGAATTTTGACCCTGCCACTCTGTTGAACTTTTGAGCGACAGACTCGCTAGGGTGACTCGATGAAGAGCACTTTTGAGTGACAGACACGCTATGCTGACTTGATAAAGAGCGCTTTTGAGCGACAGACACGCTATGGTGACTCGATAAAGAGCGTAAACTGATTAATACTTGGCATGACACAATAGACCTTACAACTAACCCAAAATTAGAAAAAGACTCAAAATGACTAATCATTCATAGTGCCCATAGTATTACTTATGCTCCCTTTAAAACTCCATTTCGCAAAACTTGAGTTTCGATTCTTTTTTTTTGGGCTCAAGATAGAGATTCTACTGATAAGTTCAAGTATTGAAAATTTCTCCACTTGTTGATTCAAGCTAGTTCCTTCTTACCCAACGCAAGTATGTGATATGCATAACAGTCGGCATGGATTGATGCGAAGCTGACGACGTGAATTGGGTAAGACGATTGAATCGAGATGGATGAGATAGATGGTTGAGACCGAACTTCAAGATGAAGTTTCCTACGTATTCCAAGAATGGGAATCAGGTCAACATAGTTCATGGATGAGGTTCACTCGAGTGTTGACACTCTCCTTTTGTGCTCTAACTTTTGCCAAAGTCGCCCGTTCGAGTTTTCAACCTTGCGAGCTCTATTTATTTGATTTCTCATTTTTTATGCTCTAACTTTTGCCTAGGTCACCCTATTTGGTTTTCGACCTAGCGAGCATCTCAAGAATATTGTTACAACTTTTGTGGTGAATTTGATTAATAGTCATCCTTGCCCTAACACTGAAACTAGCTTCACATTGATTTGAGCTTGGTTCTCCATTCTTTTTTGCATGTCTTCTTCCTTTCTTTCGCTCTATTTTCAAAGTTGGTTCTCCTCACAATGTGGTACCTCCTCGCATTAGCTTCCCCGAATTTAGACAAAAGTTCTTTTCTTCATGGTTGATCGGATTTCATTCCAATGAATAACCCTGGCTTGATGGTTGACTTCTTTATTTCCTTTTCTTTTTATTTTTCCTTCTTTTTTTTTTCCCTCTTTCGTTTTTTCCTTTTTGGCTTCTTTTATCCATTTCTTTTGAAGTAATGAAAACACCAGAGTGAGAAATTCTATGTTTGTGAGGTCTGAAAACCATCTTGTGCTTGCCAAAATGATCACCTAAAGGTTAAGAGAATCCCCATGACAGTGTAGAATACCACGCACAATTATGAACTTATCTTCGCAAGTTTGCAAAAGAAATAGTTTACAATTTTGAAATCATGAAGGACTTTGCGCTGATAAGTCAGAATCCACTTAAACCATTTGGGGGATCCTTCTCAACACTCGAGCTTATTAACGGAATCCCATTTAAAAAACAAATTTGAAGCTTTTCTATTTTTAAAAGGTCACACATGAATTACTATAAGCACAATAAAATGATCAAAAACTTGACTCCCGCTTTCTTATTGAAAAAAATGAAGACCTGAGGGTATACGAGAGTGACTCAAAGGAAGTGACTCAACTGACGCGACAACGCAAAAAAAGACAAAAAAATCGAAACTTGATACATAACTCAACTATTTATAGGACATGACTTAAAACAAAATCAGTATCCGTGAGACAAAAGGTTTTCTGTCTCCAAGTCCATCTGTAGAATTCATGAAAAACTTCAAGTAGCCTTTGGGGAGGGTCCAAACCTGCCTTCAATTCAGCAACATTAATATCCACACCTAGTAGGATTGATTTCCAACTTTCAAATTGGGTCTCACAGATTGAGCGTCACAATCACCCTAGTTGTCCCTACACATCTCCTTGACCGTGCTGGTTGGGGTCAAGGTTGGTTGTTAGCAAGTCATGGATGAGATTTATGTTATGGAGTGGCAATCCATTGCGGTCAGGAAGAGGGTTGTTAACAACCTTGGGTTGTTCATGTGGGCTGATGACCTTATTGACAATCTAGTCTTGAATTTCGTGGTATAACGATCCCGATTTTGATTTGTCACTTGTTGTATTCTGGACTCGGGTTCGTATGGTTTTGAATGGTGATTCATATCTTGTTCCCCTTGTCTCCCCTCTATTTTAGTTATTGGATTTTAGTTGTGTGTTTGGAACAAGTTGGTTCCTTGTTTTCCCAAACCTTTGTTGCCTAGATTTTTGCTCCTCCGCTCAAGCGGCCATTCTTGCGCTCGAGCGGGCTTTACAGTCTTTGCTCTTTCGCTTGAGTGGCACTTCTCGCACTCGAGCAGGATTTGAGAACTCTCAGTACTTTGTAGGTCTGCAAAACTACTGGGAGAGTGTTTTTTACGCTCGAGTGACATTTCCTACACTCGAGCGGGTGGACGCTTGAGCAGCCTTTCTTGCGCCCGAGCATTGGCTTGTTGTCTGCAAAACTTCTGGATTTGTGTTTTCTACGCTCGAGCAGCAAATTCTTGCGCTTAAGTAGTGAGCGTTCGTTGTGTCTTAGCGCTCGAGCGGCCTTTCTTGCGCTCGAGCATAACAACTTTCTTGTGTCTGACGCTCGAGCGTCAAATCCGACGCTTAAGCGGACTGTGCGTATATCAGAATGTGTGTAGACGCGCCCGTGGGGCTTCACTCTACAGTTCGGACTCGATTTTGTGTCGCGGTTCTAAATCTGAACCAAAGAGTCCAAATCCGGCAAATCGTTTGAGAAAACAGATTTTTGAAAAAGTAGTGCCAAACATGGACTGCTTTGCCAGATTACAGAGTCGCCACCTAAATATTTTTTAATTGGGAAATTTAGGAAACCCTGACTCGGTGCCGAAGGCCACATGTCCGTCATCACCAAAGTGGTCTTGGCTCGGGAGCTTGGGTACGATCGGGGAAGGTCAGCTATGAGCACCCCCTTTCGCCCGGTCCGAAGACCGGCCTCTACTAACCGTGATATCCGTTTTTGAAAACATTAC
Organism: Camellia oleifera; assembly: GCA_022316695.1. Taxonomy (NCBI): domain Eukaryota; kingdom Viridiplantae; phylum Streptophyta; class Magnoliopsida; order Ericales; family Theaceae; genus Camellia; species Camellia oleifera. The sequence goes on along the minus strand of CM039316.1, from coordinate 147,132,069 downwards.
ATGTTCTTATTCCAATTATTTAGCCTAGAATTACTATGTGATGCGCACAACACAAAAGTATAGACTAGATTGCCTAACTTGGAAATAAACATTGCATATCCGTTTTATCTCGAAAAACGTGTTGTTTTCTTTTGCTACTCGCAAGTAGGCTAAAATACGGATTTCAACGAGTTGTTCCAACTCAGGCAATCCAACCTCCACCCACAGGCATTCAAACAGTTTATCATGTAAGCACTTAGCCGCATGGCAAGCATACTGTTATGGTAAACATTCACACGCATGCGATATGCTAAAGCCATAAACACTTACATCGTACTCCGTGCCAAAAACAATAACCCGGTTAGCAAACATGCATGACCTAGTTCATGTTAAGTGGCTAATGCAACACAGGCGGAAATGCAATCTAGAGTAGGCTCGGCTAATTTAGAAATGGCATGTGAGATGCAATCAAATAGCATGTATTCAATTTGGAATTGAAAATTGCGATGCAGTTTGTATGATGTACCGAGCCCGGTGCATGTAAACAAATGCATGAATGCACGCATGCGATAGCATAAGGTATGCTAATTTTAGATGTGCCCTAATCTACCTTTGTAAGCAGGTAAATAAAAGGGAGAAAGAAATGGGGGTTGGAAGACATACACCCACTCACGCACACTTATTACAATTATGCCCTCACTCGGAGGGACCAAATAAATATACAGACCGAAATAATAAATCAACTATCCTAGCTAATTAATTATTACAAATTGACTAAATTAATTAAACAGATTAATTAATCTAATTAAAACAATAAAACGCCTCGGGATGAGGGCCGGATGCAGTGCATGCCCGGGACTCGCTCGGAACCCAGTTGCCATAGCACTGTTGCCTCTGTTTATACTGCCATACTCCTCTGAAAATTGCCAAAGTCCCAGGATTGCTTCTCTGAGTGCTGTGGAACACCATCGGCTAAGGGGAATGGCCACCGGCCAAGGGAAATGACCACCGGCCACAAATTATGCTATCGGCCAGTCATTCTTTGCCGGTCGGCACTTAACAGTGCCGGTCGGCCAAAAATTGCTGCAGAACCTGCAATTTGACAGCAGCAGAGGACAAGCAGTGTATGGCATGGCAATTCAAAGCATGTATGCAGCAAACACATCCCACATCATGTTGATGGTTCAATGGGGCATGTGCCTCGATCCTCGGACCACCAATCGCGCATTTCTATGCGTGATGGCCCAAAGGACCAAAAATGCAACTTCAATGTCAAATGCATGCAATGCAAACAAGCAAATAAAGGTGCCAAACCTCCATCATACTTCACTTCAAGAGGCTCAACATGCATGCCAATGCAACAAGGCCCTAAGCATGTTATCTACTATGCCATATGGACAATGCGAGGCACTTATATAAGCATACAAGTAGGCGTACATGGCAAGTATGCAAACTAAGCAATGAGATGGACTTACACATGAATTGGGCAGCTCTAACAAGGCTCAAAACAGTGGCCAAAGTGCCTAGAAAATGAGACCAAATGCACACACACACATGCAAGTGTTAAGGCTTAAGACTTAGGCATACAAAGTCAACTCTCATGCACACTTAAGAGACACAAACATGGGCTAATAGCATGCACGAAAAGGCTCTGAAATCCATGTTAAACATGATGCCAAAACATGTAATGAAGCAAGCCAAATATACAACAAATGGCCCAAGTCTTGAAACAAGCCATGAAGGCTTAAACCAAGGCCAAGTCCACCAAGCCTCACAAGGCTAAGGGGACTCAAAACAGGTCACAAGCAGACCTAAATAAAGCCTAAGGAGCACCTAGATGGCATCTAAGGGGCTCAAGTACAAAGGCATGCAACATGACCAAAACATGGAGCATTCAACACATGCTTTTAAAGCATTAAAGAAGCAACTAAAGCATGCATACAAGCACACCAAAAAGTCTGAAATAACATGTAAGAGGGTTCCAAACCCTTGAAATCATGGAGGCAAGGCATCCTACACATGCACCTACTTGAAGCATACAAGCTACGATACAAAGGGGGTATACAAAGCATGTCAAGATTGACTCAAACGATCATGGACAGAGCTAAACCATGGCAAAATAAGCATACAAGCTTCACAAACTCAAGTCTAAAACATGCTAGAAACTAAGGCTAACAAGCTAGTCATATTAAGGCAATATTAAGGCATTACAAAGTAACTATGCAAACCATGCAAAGAGTACTAAAACCAACTTGAAATCATGTTATAACATGGCAATATAAGCATGGAAAACAAGTCAAACATGCTCAACACACACTCAAGCATGAAGCTCCTTAAGGAAGCAAAATTTGCCCTTTTCAAGGACATCAAGGAGAGGGGGGTGGCCCTCTCCTTCTTGAGACTTCAAGGCATGCTCTTCACCACTGAAATCCCTCAAGATTTCAGTGGTGAAGAGATCCTATCACCAAAATCTCGGATCTCTCCAAAATGGCACAAAAGGGGCCCTTTTCAAGGCCTAAAGGGGGTCAAACTTCCCCAAACCACAAAACACTCTTAATATACAATAAAGAGGGTCAAAAATCAGAACTTTTATGTGCCAAACACTAAGCCCAAAAACTGTTCTAAACTAGGTAAAAACAAGATGCAAAAAAAAGGGGTTAGTACCTCACCCTTGTAGACCTCTTCACAAAGGTTGTGGTTGATGCTTCCTTGAGCTCAAAATCAGTCAAGAACTCCAAGAACCAGCCCTAAGAACCTTAGTTGCAAGGAGAAGGTGGAACACTAGGTGTTTTAGTGCAATAGTATGAACTAAAGCACCTAGTGTACTAAACAAGCAAGGAAAGAGAGAGATAGGATAGATACAACTATTCTAACCTAAAACCAGACCTTGGCTCTCTCTAACAATGGTTAAGTCTCTCAAGAAGCCAACCCTTGAGCAAAGGGAAGAGCTTTCCCTCTTATAGGCCAAAAGCTTACAAGCTTAGCCACTAAGCAAGCTCATCCCTCCATACACGTGTATGGAGGGGAAGACAATTGCACACAGCTGTCTGAAAATATCTCAGAAAGCAAGTGCACAGTGTCCGGCCGGCAGAAAATGTCATTTTGACAAAATTTAGTGCCGACCGGCACAAAAGAGTGCCGACCGGCACAATAAAGTGCCGATGACAACTCTAGCCAGCCGGTGGCCTCTAACCCCAGCCGGTGGTGTGTAGGGATGCCTCAAAAGGCATTCCCTGCCCTCCCAAGGCAAAACACAAGTGTTTGGTGCAAAACCAAACACAAACGGTCGAGTTCGGAGGTCCTGAGGCAAGGCGCGCGCAGCCGAGAACTCCGGGAACTCCAAACGAACACAAACATGGATAATCACCGAGTGTTCCAATGGTGACGTCCAAGTCTTGAGGACGGTCAAAAATGGGGTGTCTACAGTTGCCCCTCTTTGACAGAACTCGGAAGTCATAAGAATGACGGGAGTGAATGTCAAAGCCCAGGGACGACCCATTTTTGACAAGGCCGAAGACTTGGACAATCATGCAAAACAAGTAAGATATGCGCCCGAAGGCAGGGGCAAAATGCAACTGAAAATGCAAGAAGCCGGGCATAACTTATGATCATGCAAAGAAAGCTGTAATGAAGCACACATGCGACAGTTATAAGCTAACACGCACCAAACTACACTACAATGCAGAAAGGATGTAAGAGAATTATGCAATTCTCAAAACGTCTCACGCGGAGGATACAATACCTGTGCGGCTCGTCCGGTTGCACCGGCCTCAAATGAGCCGTACATACAATATCGTGCCTGCAAAGAAAGTAAACTTAATAGGTGCAATATTGTTAGCAAAATGCATGACATACGCAAATGCGAATGATGAATGATATGCAATATATACAAAATGATGTATGAATAATGCAAATGATAGTGCAATGCAATCGAAACTATATGCAAGGCAAACTACATGCAGGGCAATTGAATCATGATTCAAACCGGGGCGGTTCGAAACCACACATATGTCAAATAGATTGATGGAGGTGACAAGTCTGTCTCCCATAGAACGATGTCTGATCTATGAGTACTTCGCACGGACACAAGAACAAGTATTGGGTGGAATGACATAAGTGGGGAAACGACCCGCTGGGGTGAGAATAATGATCCTAATGCCGGACGCAATGACTACACTACAATGTAATGGAAATGGATACAATGGATATGGCACGCGGGCCAAACCGTATTTTGCCTAGGAAAGGCATGCACACGTACAAGCCATGTCTAACACAGAAAAGGTGCCGCAACCTCAAACCAAGTTCATCAAGGAATAGGCGCGATGCACATGAACCATGCTTCAACGTGAAAAGTAAGGGCACATACCAGACCAAGCTCAACAAGGAAAGGCGCAAGCCATAGATGGAAGATGATGCAGTGAATGTATGCAACTACAATGCAATAGAAATGGATATTTACAGAAAATGCATGACATATGCACTATACTACAAGGATGATGCACGACATATGCATGGTTTGTTTTGTTTGTTTTTGAATTGAAATGCATGATATATGCAAATTGAAATGATGCATGAGATGCATGTTTGTTTTTTTTTGTTTTTTTTTTTGAATTTTGTTTTGTTGTTTTTTTGAATTTTTGAAAATGCATGACATATGCAATATTTACAAATGATGCGTGAGAATGCAGTATGATGCAATGGCTGCGATTGCAGTTTTCCCTATTCTACCAACGGGGTGATATACTAGGTTGGTTCAGTATCTAGAATTGAGGCGTAAACACACCGCCTCAACCTATGGGGCTTCCATACAGATTTCAAGCCGAGGGTACACCCCCTGGGTATTTAAACCAGACTTTAGTCTCGGAAATTCCGAACCTTTGCGTTCTAGGCATAAGCCGTTTAAACTCTAGTTTTCACCGTCCCCATTGGTCTTCTAGGAACTCACCGCAAACACAGACGGGTGGCTTTACCAGACCACCGAAAGTCGTTCGAGCACGACAAACACCGAAGGAAATGCACCTTCAGAGGATTTAAGGTCTCCTAGACCGTGCGTGTTTAAGGTCTCGCCAGACCAACGGGGCAACGATGAGATGCGCAAAACAACGCTATGGAATGCATGCAAAACGCAATGAGGTGCACCTTAATGCACCGAAGGTTTTGCACCTCCCGAGGATTTAAGGTCTCCTAGACCGTGCGTGTTTCAAAAGATGGAAAATGGAGTGCAATGAGGTACGCGTGCCTCAAAGGATGGAAAATGAAGTGCAATGGGGGTGCGCCAAACGGCGCGATGAAATGCATGCCAAATGCAATGAGGGGCAACTTTAGTGCACCGAAGGTCTTGCACCTCCCAAGGATTTAAGGTCTCTTAGACCGTGCGTGTTTAAAGTCTCGCCAGACCCGGATGGGTGCATGGTTTCAAAATGCGCGGCAATGCGCGGCTGCCGAGATGACGGCACATGATAATGCATGCGCCAAAGGTTTTGCACCTTCGAAGGATTTAAGGTCTCCTAGACCGCACGTGTTTAAGGTCTCGCCAGACCGGGCGTGTTTAAGGTCCCGCCGGACCCGGATGGGACTCTAAGGTGCGCGAAATAGCGCGATGGAATGCGAAATGCAAGATGAAGCACGCGAGGTAGTACACCTCACGTGGATCAAAATGAAATGTAAAATGAAACACATGAAGTAGTACACCTCACGTGGATCAAAATGAGATGCAAAATGAAACACGTGAAGTAGTACACCTCACGTGGAGCAAAATGAAATGCAAAATGAAACACGTGAAGTAGTACACCTCACGTGGATCAAAATGAAATGCAAAATGAAACACGTGAAGTAGTACACCTCACGTGGAGCAAAATGAAATGTAAAATGAAATGCAAAATGAAACACGTGAAGTAGTACACCTCACGTGAATCAAAATGAAATGCAAAATGAAGCACGTGAGGTAGTACACCTCACATGGATCAAAATGAGATGCAAGATGAGAGAGTATGACACGCATGCCACACGACAGTGCAAAACGGTGCAAGTCACAAGGGACGTACAAGATGGCGCGACACGATGCGCCAGATAATGTGATGGATGCGCGTGACGCACACGGGGCAACTTTTGAATCTCTGTAAACGACAAAAGGATACAAAAGGATACAATCTTCGCTTGAATTTGAGCGTTACGCACAGTAGAGACGGTCTGAAGTCAAAACGGAGGCCGGTTGAGCATCGGGGATGCATTTTCTTGCACTTTCTTGAGCTATGAAGACCAAAGACCCATCATATTGCCTAAAAACACCCTTGGGAACACCACCGGCTGGGTGGGGAGGTCACCGGCTACCACCGGCTGCATAAACTCATCTATCGCCACAAAAAAAGTGCCGACCGGCACAAAAAGGTGCTGACCGACAGAAAATGCCTGATCGGGGGTAGAACTACCATTTCACTCCGGGCCTTTTAAAATAGGGCTTGAAACCCTATTTTCTTCACTTTGCCTCCGCCGAAAATCTTCCTCTCTCTCTCTCTAGGGTGTTTTTCCTTTGATTTTTCGCCGATTTCTTCGCGTTTTACATCCGTTTTCTCGTCAGATTCGCGATATTCTTCGCGTTTCGGACATTTTCGACCGAACAAAACTTTGTTTCGGTGCATTTTTCGCCATTTTCGCCTTTTCGGGACTTGTTCCCCTTGATATTCTCTACCTTTTCGTGTATTCTCACCTTCCGACCTTCCCGGCCATTTCCGACCCTCTCGGGGTTGACTTTGTCAGTTGACTTTTCGCATTCCGGCCCATTTTTCATTTTCCGGTCGTTTTTCACCACCATTACCCATGGCAGATGATGTTCCACATGTCGGGACTCCCCCGGACCACGAGATGGACCCCGGGGTCGAGCTTCTCCCGTTGAGCGAGCGCCCATTCGATCCGGCGACCTATCGCCCAGCCATCCACGTGCTACCACCCGATGGACTCCGCCACTTCCGCGGCTTCGACAGAGTTTTGGACCCAGAGCTTCTGCTGCGCGAGCCGGCCACTCATTTGTCCTCTGCCGCTTTCGAGGTAACACCCTTATCTTTGCTTTATTTTCTGTAATGTAGGATTTCCTGTCAACTGCCGTAGCTAACTGAACCCGTTACTTGTTTAGTTCTGATGCACTGTGCTGTAGTTAATTGTAGACAAATTCATAACTGACACCTGTGATGTACCAACGCACATGCACACACATTGTACTAGTCGGAATCACCCCCATATACACGGCACACCGTATTTCACTGCAAATTCACCGACACCCGGTACTTTTTTGAATCTGAAAGCATATTGTATGCCGTATTTAACCTGAACCACACAAAGCACATTGACACATCATACGTTGTAGTTCACCTACTGGCACATTATAACCCGATATCTGCTTGAATCTGAGAAATGTACACACATGTACCGTATCTGTATGCTGACCCTCACAAACACACTGACACATCACAGGCCGTAGTCCACCGCAGTACACTGAAACCCGATATCTGCTTGAATCTGAAAAATGTGCACACATGCACCGTGTTTATACTGGAGCATCTACAATACACTGACGCATTACGCGCTTGTAGTTCACTGTAAGCACACCGGCACCCGTTTTTTTGTTTGAATTTTAAAAATCTGCATGCATACCAGATTTGTACCGACTGCATATCTTCATATGGCTTTGCAATTTCTTGACTACAGGGAGACTCCCATACTCTCCGCGGGTATGGGAACGTTACCGCTCGCGATTGGTACGCCGAGCTGCCTGACGCCGTTAGCCGCATTGTGGATCGGGCCGGCTTCGGTACCTTCTGCAGGGGACTCTCCAGGCTCTCTGCTTGCAGACCTCTTCTTGCCGCTCTGGCAGAGAGGTGGTGGGATACCACCGATTCTTTTCATCTATCAGCGACCGGGGACATGACGATGACCCCTTACGACTTCTCGATGCTCACTGGCATCGGGGTGGGGGGTGATCCGATCCCCTCTGACACAGACATGGACGAGTGGATTGCCGCTCAGGTTTACTTGCTCGGCGAGGCGCCGCCACTTGTTCGTCCAGGGTTCGTCCGCTACTCCTGGTTCGAGGTGCAGTTTCGAGTGCGGACCATGCTGGTGGGCGCAGCTCCGATGACCCAGGAGGCCGCTGAGAGATATGCACGCGGCTTCCTCATGTTTTTGCTGGGGACCACCCTGTTTGCCGACCGGGCGAACACAGTGCCCCTCTGCCTGCTCAGCGCCTTGGTGGACGTCGAGAGGATTGTGCAGTATGACTGGGGGGGCGCGGCTTTGGCCACCCTTTACGGTTATATGAGCTCAGTCTCTCGTGGCAGTGGACAGCTGCTGGGAGGCTATTGGCGAGCCTGGGAGGTATGTCTTCTTCTCTGCTTTTCATTTCTGTTCTGTACTTTCTGTACTCTGTACACTGCACACACTGTTGTCTGTATACTGTACCCACGGCACACACATACTTCTGCTTTATACTGACTGTACACTGTTCACACTGTACACCCCGCTCAATACACTGCACAACACACGGCTCTGCTATTTCTGCTTTATTCTGTATTCTGCTTTTCTGATAAATGTTCTGACATCTGTCTTGCAGTTGTGGGTCTATGCCTACTTTCCCAGGCTAGAGCCAGTACCGGAGGCGGAGACCCCTCTGATCATCCCCTTTTCTCGCCGCTACGACGGGCGATGTGTCCGGAGACCTCGGGACACTTTTAGTTTCTTCCGCCGTTTCTTTGACACCATCACCCCCACCGAGGTATGTTTTACTTACAGTCCGTTTAAGCTTCACTTTCAAACGTACATTTCTATATCAGTAGATAATCAACTGTATTTCATTTCAGGTCACCTGGCAGCCGTGGGCTCCACTCCCAGCGGTGATACGAGATCGGTACGCCGGTGCCATCAAGACCTCGCGCTACCGGATTCTCCTGGAGGGTCCGGTTTGTCGGGCTTGGTACCTGGGTGAGCGTTTCTTGCGTCAGACCCTGGGATTGCCGGAGCAGATAGTTCCAATCCATCCTCCCGAGCACATGAGGGACACCGAGAGGTTTTCTGTGCAGCAGATGGAGGACTACACCCTTGGCTGGGCCGTAGATGTAGATGCCTACAGGGGCGAGGGCGACTACTCTGAGTACGTCCGGACCTTCTTGATGCGGCCTCTGAGCGGGGGCTCCCGAGCTGATCCAGCGAGACCTGCGGCGCCAGCGGCCCGGGCAGAGACAGGAGCAGGAGCGGGGCCGTCACAGAGGGCTCGAGCTCGCGGCAGGAGGGGAGTGCAGAGGGGACGAGGGACGGGCTGGCCCGCTCTACCTACTATGTTGACTTATAGGGGGCAGAGTGGGGAGACCTACCAGATCCCGTTTGCTCCTCCTCCGGCTGATCACGAGTTGGCCGGTATTCCCGATTTGCCTCCGGTATGTATTCTTTATTTCTGCAGTTTGCATTGTTATTTCATTTTAGTTCATTCAGATATCCCACAGAATACTGATATATTTAATACTTTTGCAGACCTCCTCCGAGTATACCCGTCAGTCTGTGGAGTTGAATGCCTCCCTGATGGGGATGCTGCAGCGGACTCTCGACGCTTTGGCCGTCTACGGCTTGCCGGTATGTTCTACTAACCACAGTCTCGAATCATACTCTGTTTCGCATAATCTGCTACACTGCACAAAAATCTGATAAACTGCTCACGGCTTTCATACATTGTACTCATACACTGCAGTCTGTACTGATAAACTGCTCACGGCATTCACACACTGTACTCATACACTGCATTCTGCATTGATAAACTGCTCACGGCTTTCACACACTGTACTCATACACTGCATTCTACATTGATAAACTGCTCACAGTTTTCACACACTGTACTCATACACTGCATTCTACATTGATAAACTGCTCACAGTTTTCTGATGTGTTTGTTCCTTATATTTTCAGCCTCCTTTCCCGATCCCTCCAGTGGGTGACACTGTTCCAGCTGGGCCTCCCGTATCTACTCGGGATGGCAGGATATTCCCTCGTACCAGAGGGGGACGTGGTCACGTGGGGAGCAGCTCACGAGCTCCAGTTCCAGGAGATGGGGAGTCGGAGGCGGGGACTGAGTCATTTGCGGAGGAGGCCGGGGATAGCTCGGGCTCGGGCTCCGACAGTGACGGCTCCGACGACGCTTTTGTGCTTTTGCCCAGGAAGAGGGCGAGGACAGATCCTTAGGCATGAGACCTGTTGCTGATGATGATGATTTTGTTGCTTCTTTTCTTTATTTCTTTTCTTGTACTTTTCTCTTTTTGGTAGATAGAGTACTATGTACTGCCGCGGGCAGGTTTTTGCTTTTCTCAAACGCTGTATTTGAAAGAGATGATATAAAATGAACTTTTTATCTGAAAAGTGTTATATTTACATATCTCATACTTTGCACTGCATTGCGTCATTCTACACCTTAAATGTAAATGATATTGATCTGTTGTCTGCAAATTGAGCAATTGTACCACGATAATCGGATAACCAATCAATTAATCAGCAAAACAACTCATACCAACCACTACTCAAACTGAATAGACAGCCCATACTCTACTGGGGATTGATCTGCATATAATCCATAACCCAGCGCTCGGTTCATTCTGCCCACAGCAAACTCTGAACAAATAGCCCCAATCTGGCAAGACGGATCACAAAACTGATACGGTTGCAGTTGAAACACATTCGGATGTCCCGAATTTTGCCTTTCCTTCCCCTACTTTGCACGGATGTAGAGAATGGCAAAGCATTCTGAGCACAAGCGATTACCTTTTGGAAGAAGACGGGTTTTCAACCGGGGTGTCGAGCCTACCACATAACACGACGAGACAGACTCGAACAGAGAAGCAAAAGGCACACATCCTACCACAACGAGACACGTTCGGAAAAGACTTCAAGGCCAAAATTGAGACCGACAAATCAAAAGACAAGACACACAGACGTGTTCAAAAGAAGAGACCTCAAATTTCGAGGAGCCAGTTCTTCCGGGTATACCTCCCACCCTTTCTGATTTGTGATACTCGCATCGCTCGGCCCTCAAGCTCGGTTTTTCTCTCAAAAACCCTTTTCTCATTTTTCTCTCAACTTACTCCTCTCTATTCTTTACTCTCTCATTTTGCATCCCTCCCCAGGGCGGATGACAGATGAATAGGAAGTTGCGGATTCACATCCAACGCTGTTAGCTCGCGGCTATTCCTTCTGGCGGATAGAGTGTCTCTCGGACAATCAGATTAACGGGGGGAAGACAGAGGACCCGACTCAATCGTGCCCCTAGTTCATCATTTTGACCATTTTTGTTTTCTTCCTAAAACAGTTTTGACCAAAATGAGAGTTAGATTAACACACTCATTCGATTTTTGATTTGAAAATCATGCGAGTCAGGCTGTGAGCACTGAAGAGTTTCCTCTTGTTGGGTCCAAACATGGTCCAATTTTGAAAGCGAAACAGTTTTCGAGAAAATAAGTCAACCTCAGTAAAACTTTTCAAAAACCGTTTTTGTAGACAATCAATGCTCAACGAGCGTAGAACTTACCCTCGAGATGCGCAACCTCGGATCGGAGGTAATGGAAAATTGCCCCTGGCCTAAAAGGGGAGGGAAGGCAACGGAAAGTTGCCCCTGGTTTGAACGGTAGCTCAGGGCAATTTATGGCAATGGAGGGCAACGGAAAGTTGCCCCTTGTTTGGATGATGCCGCGGCATGTTGTAAGCCAGTCTTTGTTGACGACGGTCGGATCCCCGGACACGGGGGAGTCGCAGACGGCTTGAACCAATATGTGGACACAGTCACCTGGAAGGTGTTGGTGGTTTGGCTTCAGGAGGAAGTTAATCACGCGGCTCCGGGTTACTGCAATCAAGACATTGGATTCGGAGTAGGCGAAAGTGATCAAAACCATGACATGGCCTGAGACGCTATGGAAGCGTTGGGGGCTGGACTTCAAGATGAAGTTGCCTACGTATCCCAAACAAGGGAATCAAGCCTTACGTAGTTCCGGTTAAGGTACTCTCGGGTATTTTAACCTTCACTATTTTTAGGCTCTAACTTTTGCCAAGGTGCCCAATGCGGGTTTTCGACCTTGCGAGCTTTGTTCTTTTCTCTTTTTTTTTTCATTCTTTTCCTTTTCTTTTTTTTTCTCTTCTTTTTTTTTCCTTTTGCATTGTCTTTTCTCTTTTGTATTTTCTTTTTTTTTGCTTCTTTTGTATTTCTCTTTTTTTTCTTTTCCTTTTTGCTTTGCTCTAACTTTTGCCTGGGCCGCCCTTCCGGGTTTTCGGCCCAGCGAGCCTCTCAAAGGGTAAAAGTGTAACAAGCCCATGCCAAATGGTTTTGAGATTGAAGCCTCTCCGTATCCAGGAGAGTGGCCATCGTGCTGATTTGCAGAAAGGTCCATCACAGTTACTTCTCGAGCTTTGCTTGGTGGTATCTGATCTCCTCGATCTGATTTTGATGCCTCTTGCTCGAGGGCTGCCCCAAAATGAGCCACACAGGCGTTTCATGGTACTGATCACTTTGAACGGATCTAGTTTGTGACGGATGAATTGAAGCTTGAGAGCGATCCCGGGCTGCACAATCTCAAGAGCGGTTCCACACCGGTCTTCGCAAGATTGCACAAAATGCTTTGTTTTTTGAAAGTTTTCAAGAAGGCGACGAATCGCTCGTGCCGAAGACAGTGTGGAACCAATCTGGATCAAAGCTAGGGTCCTTCTCAGTACTCACGCCGACAAGCATGATTTCATTCATTAAGGGCTTAGCATGTCTCTCTTTCTCTCAAATAATCAAAGTTTTGTAAATCCCGAGGAATTCCTCCCTCTTTGTTTTCACCGCAGTGTTCAAAAAGGTTTTGGAAAACTTAGGTCATTGCAATGATTTTTTAAGGCACAAAAGAGCAGGTGGAATGCACTGTCACCCCATTCGAATCCTCTGGCACAACTAGCCCAATGCCATCAATAAACATGGAAACACGGTAGCCATGGCTGTTTCATTCAGATTTTCCCGGGTGTAAACTGGCTCTTCGGCAGAAACAGACTCAAACAACGAAAACAACTAATTGAAAGACAAAACGGTGTTTGAGGCAACAACCCCGAAATCACCTGGTATTCTTATACAAAAGGGGGATTGACTCATTACAATTAGACAGACCCTTAAACAAAAGGACTGACTCAAAACAATGAGACAGACTCCAGACAAAACAAAAGACTGACTGGACACCCAAGTCAGGATTTACAAAAATAGCATCGGCAGGTGCTCAAAAATGCGTGCCAAACGCCATATCCAAAAAAATGTGCCAGATATTGCCCGCAGGCAGTTGAATCCTAATTACATACTCGCAGTATCGGTCTCCTCGGTATCTGTGTCCTCACAATCCAAGAACTCTGTAGTGACTGATTTGGCCGAGGTAGGCGGAAGGATAACCTTGTTATCAATCAAATCCTGTACCTCATGACAGAGGCGGAAGCAATTATCAGTGGCATGGCCAGTCTGTTGATGGTACGCGCAGTACTGAGTGGCATCATGGCCTGCTGGAAGGGGTTTGGGGAGCGGCCTAGGATCGAGGGGTGTAAGATGTCCCTTTTTAGCCAAAATCAGAAGTGCCCTAGACAAAGGCATGTAGAGAGGATGGAAGGCCCTGCGCCCTCGGGGCAGGTACTTCGGAACCTGAGCACTCTTGCTAGATGCACTAGCGAACGGGTCAGCGGGTGCAGCCCTGGGTTTCTGATCCTTTTCGGGTGCAAGGCTGGGAGTGGGAAGAACCCTTTTGGCATGACGGGGCCTATCCCGGTTCTCTGATTGACTGGAACTGCCCTCAGGCGGAGTAGGGAAAACATCATCCACAATTTTGGTTACAATCGCGGATACCTGTTGTTTGCTCATTCCTCTGGCTTTCAAAGCCTGGACTGCCCACAGCAGTTGTTCAATAGGGTCGGCCTCGGCCTTCACTTTGTCTTCGTCTCCGGCCTCAGCCTGACGAGAGGTTTGGGTTGGTATTGGTACATCACTGTTGTGGGTGGAGGTCATTTCCGACTGATTGAGCTCGATCACAATCCGCCCCAGCAGCGGGGGCTCTTGGAGTTTGAAATTTTCGGCATATGGTGCAACCGGTGGCGAGGTTGACATTCCGTAAGCGAGATCCGCCACGGACCTCTGGAGATCGCCTATCATTCCCATTAACTCGAATGTAGTGGGCTCGCGGGCCTGATAGAATTGAGGGGTCCAGATTGGGTGTGCAGCGGGCGACCTAGGCGGGTGCGGCATGTCAACAGTAGTATCATTCTGTGAAGTGGTTTCTTGACTCATTGCGGCCGTCATGACCACAATCTCTTCTAAGTTCTGCATCACGTTCAGTCCTGCCTCAGCAAGGGGAAAACACTAGCTGTTCTGACTCAACTCTTTGAATCTCTGAACTGAAACGGAAAACAAGCAGTATTTCAGCCCCAAACAGCTCAAACACGGATGTAGTCGAACAACTGCACTCTACTACTGAACACTGTTCCCCGAAGTCACTGTCCCAAGTCTGAATCTGATACCCGCAGATATAACTGATTCTCGACAACACTGATACTGGTGTCCGCAGGCCGGATGCCCAGACTCGCAAACTGGTATATGCATTACCTGTAGAGATACATTCTAAAAGCACATAACAGGTAAAAGAGAGCCAATACACCCCTATGTTGGGGTAGGGTTTCTCTGTCCTATTTTGTCAGGAGCTAGGGTTTTACTACGCACGCAGCGGTTTCAAACAACCTATATCGGGTAAGCAACCTGTCCTAGTTTGGAATGGTCACTATGGATTCCGAATATGCACTAGGTCGAATGGTCAAAAAGGGTGCCCCGGTAAAATCGGGGTTTGTGTTCCCATGCTGGCAGAGCCCGCAACCGGTCAGCCTTATGGACATGCCTTGACAAGACAAGCCTCCAGCAAACCGCTCAGGAATAGCAGATGGCCAACACGGTGTCCTAGGCGCACCAATGCACATGCAATGCAAAGAAACACATAAGTGTAGTCAAAATAGGATATCATGAGTTCGAGTCAAGCTCTCTAAACATCCCCAGCAGAGTCGCCAGAAACTGTAGACGCGCCCGTAGGGCTTCACTCTACAGTTCGGACTCGATTTTGTGTCGCGGTTCTAAATCTGAACCAAAGAGTCCAAATCCGGCAAATCGTTTGAGAAAACAGATTTTTGAAAAAGTAGTGCCAAACATGGACTGCTTTGCCAGATTACAGAGTCGCCACCTAAATATTTTTTAATTGGGAAATTTAGGAAACCCTGACTCGGTGCCGAAGGCCACATGTCCGTCATCACAAAAGTGGTCTTGGCTCGGGAGCTTGGGTACGATCGGGGAAGGTCAGCTATGAGCACCCCCTTTCGCCCGGTCCGAAGACCGGCCTCTACTAACCGTGATATCCGTTTTTGAAAACATTACATGTTCTTATTCCAATTATTTAGCCTAGAATTACTATGTGATGCGCACAACACAAAAGTATAGACTAGATTGCCTAACTTGGAAATAAACATTGCATATCCGTTTTATCTCGAAAAACGTGTTGTTTTCTTTTGCTACTCGCAAGTAGGCTAAAATACGGATTTCAACGAGTTGTTCCAACTCAGGCAATCCAACCTCCACCCACAGGCATTCAAATAGTTTATCATGTAAGCACTTAGCCGCATGGCAAGCATACTGTTATGGTAAACATTCACACGCATGCGATATGCTAAAGCCATAAACACTTACATCGTACTCCGTGCCAAAAACAATAACCCGGTTAGCAAACATGCATGACCTAGTTCATGTTAAGTGGCTAATGCAACACAGGCGGAAATGCAATCTAGAGTAGGCTCGGCTAATTTAGAAATGGCATGTGAGATGCAATCAAATAGCATGTATTCAATTTGGAATTGAAAATTGCGATGCAGTTTGTATGATGTACCGAGCCCGGTGCATGTAAACAAATGCATGAATGCACGCATGCGATAGCATAAGGTATGCTAATTTTAGATGTGCCCTAATCTACCTTTGTAAGCAGGTAAATAAAAGGGAGAAAGAAATGGGGGTTGGAAGACATACACCCACTCACGCACACTTATTACAATTATGCCCTCACTCGGAGGGACCAAATAAATATACAGACTGAAATAATAAATCAACTATCCTAGCTAATTAATTATTACAAATTGACTAAATTAATTAAACAGATTAATTAATCTAATTAAAACAATAAAACGCCTCGGGATGAGGGCCGGATGCAGTGCATGCCCGGGACTCGCTCGGAACCCAGTTGCCATAGCACTGTTGCCTCTGTTTATACTGCCATACTCCTCTGAAAATTGCCAAAGTCCCAGGATTGCTTCTCTGAGTGCTGTGGAACACCATCGGCTAAGGGGAATGGCCACCGGCCAAGGGAAATGACCACCGGCCACAAATTATGCTATCGGCCAGTCATTCTTTGCCGGTCGGCACTTAACAGTGCCGGTCGGCCAAAAATTGCTGCAGAACCTGCAATTTGACAGCAGCAGAGGACAAGCAGTGTATGGCATGGCAATTCAAAGCATGTATGCAGCAAACACATCCCACATCATGTTGATGGTTCAATGGGGCATGTGCCTCGATCCTCGGACCACCAATCGCGCATTTCTATGCGTGATGGCCCAAAGGACCAAAAATGCAACTTCAATGTCAAATGCATGCAATGCAAACAAGCAAATAAAGGTGCCAAACCTCCATCATACTTCACTTCAAGAGGCTCAACATGCATGCCAATGCAACAAGGCCCTAAGCATGTTATCTACTATGCCATATGGACAATGCGAGGCACTTATATAAGCATACAAGTAGGCGTACATGGCAAGTATGCAAACTAAGCAATGAGATGGACTTACACATGAATTGGGCAGCTCTAACAAGGCTCAAAACAGTGGCCAAAGTGCCTAGAAAATGAGACCAAATGCACACACACACATGCAAGTGTTAAGGCTTAAGACTTAGGCATACAAAGTCAACTCTCATGCACACTTAAGAGACACAAACATGGGCTAATAGCATGCACGAAAAGGCTCTGAAATCCATGTTAAACATGATGCCAAAACATGTAATGAAGCAAGCCAAATATACAACAAATGGCCCAAGTCTTGAAACAAGCCATGAAGGCTTAAACCAAGGCCAAGTCCACCAAGCCTCACAAGGCTAAGGGGACTCAAAACAGGTCACAAGCAGACCTAAATAAAGCCTAAGGAGCACCTAGATGGCATCTAAGGGGCTCAAGTACAAAGGCATGCAACATGACCAAAACATGGAGCATTCAACACATGCTTTTAAAGCATTAAAGAAGCAACTAAAGCATGCATACAAGCACACCAAAAAGTCTGAAATAACATGTAAGAGGGTTCCAAACCCTTGAAATCATGGAGGCAAGGCATCCTACACATGCACCTACTTGAAGCATACAAGCTACGATACAAAGGGGGTATACAAAGCATGTCAAGATTGACTCAAACGATCATGGACAGAGCTAAACCATGGCAAAATAAGCATACAAGCTTCACAAACTCAAGTCTAAAACATGCTAGAAACTAAGGCTAACAAGCTAGTCATATTAAGGCAATATTAAGGCATTACAAAGTAACTATGCAAACCATGCAAAGAGTACTAAAACCAACTTGAAATCATGTTATAACATGGCAATATAAGCATGGAAAACAAGTCAAACATGCTCAACACACACTCAAGCATGAAGCTCCTTAAGGAAGCAAAATTTGCCCTTTTCAAGGACATCAAGGAGAGGGGGGTGGCCCTCTCCTTCTTGAGACTTCAAGGCATGCTCTTCACCACTGAAATCCCTCAAGATTTCAGTGGTGAAGAGATCCTATCACCAAAATCTCGGATCTCTCCAAAATGGCACAAAAGGGGCCCTTTTCAAGGCCTAAAGGGGGTCAAACTTCCCCAAACCACAAAACACTCTTAATATACAATAAAGAGGGTCAAAAATCAGAACTTTTATGTGCCAAACACTAAGCCCAAAAACTGTTCTAAACTAGGTAAAAACAAGATGCAAAAAAAAGGGGTTAGTACCTCACCCTTGTAGACCTCTTCACAAAGGTTGTGGTTGATGCTTCCTTGAGCTCAAAATCAGTCAAGAACTCCAAGAACCAGCCCTAAGAACCTTAGTTGCAAGGAGAAGGTGGAACACTAGGTGTTTTAGTGCAATAGTATGAACTAAAGCACCTAGTGTACTAAACAAGCAAGGAAAGAGAGAGATAGGATAGATACAACTATTCTAACCTAAAACCAGACCTTGGCTCTCTCTAACAATGGTTAAGTCTCTCAAGAAGCCAACCCTTGAGCAAAGGGAAGAGCTTTCCCTCTTATAGGCCAAAAGCTTACAAGCTTAGCCACTAAGCAAGCTCATCCCTCCATACACGTGTATGGAGGGGAAGACAATTGCACACAGCTGTCTGAAAATATCTCAGAAAGCAAGTGCACAGTGTCCGGCCGGCAGAAAATGTCATTTTGACAAAATTTAGTGCCGACCGGCACAAAAGAGTGCCGACCGGCACAATAAAGTGCCGATGACAACTCTAGCCAGCCGGTGGCCTCTAACCCCAGCCGGTGGTGTGTAGGGATGCCTCAAAAGGCATTCCCTGCCCTCCCAAGGCAAAACACAAGTGTTTGGTGCAAAACCAAACACAAACGGTCGAGTTCGGAGGTCCTGAGGCAAGGCGCGCGCAGCCGAGAACTCCGGGAACTCCAAACGAACACAAACATGGATAATCACCGAGTGTTCCAATGGTGACGTCCAAGTCTTGAGGACGGTCAAAAATGGGGTGTCTACAGTTGCCCCTCTTTGACAGAACTCGGAAGTCATAAGAATGACGGGAGTGAATGTCAAAGCCCAGGGACGACCCATTTTTGACAAGGCCGAAGACTTGGACAATCATGCAAAACAAGTAAGATATGCGCCCGAAGGCAGGGGCAAAATGCAACTGAAAATGCAAGAAGCCGGGCATAACTTATGATCATGCAAAGAAAGCTGTAATGAAGCACACATGCGACAGTTATAAGCTAACACGCACCAAACTACACTACAATGCAGAAAGGATGTAAGAGAATTATGCAATTCTCAAAACGTCTCACGCGGAGGATACAATACCTGTGCGGCTCGTCCGGTTGCACCGGCCTCAAATGAGCCGTACATACAATATCGTGCCTGCAAAGAAAGTAAACTTAATAGGTGCAATATTGTTAGCAAAATGCATGACATACGCAAATGCGAATGATGAATGATATGCAATATATACAAAATGATGTATGAATAATGCAAATGATAGTGCAATGCAATCGAAACTATATGCAAGGCAAACTACATGCAGGGCAATTGAATCATGATTCAAACCGGGGCGGTTCGAAACCACACATATGTCAAATAGATTGATGGAGGTGACAAGTCTGTCTCCCATAGAACGATGTCTGATCTATGAGTACTTCGCACGGACACAAGAACAAGTATTGGGTGGAATGACATAAGTGGGGAAACGACCCGCTGGGGTGAGAATAATGATCCTAATGCCGGACGCAATGACTACACTACAATGTAATGGAAATGGATACAATGGATATGGCACGCGGGCCAAACCGTATTTTGCCTAGGAAAGGCATGCACACGTACAAGCCATGTCTAACACAGAAAAGGTGCCGCAACCTCAAACCAAGTTCATCAAGGAATAGGCGCGATGCACATGAACCATGCTTCAACGTGAAAAGTAAGGGCACATACCAGACCAAGCTCAACAAGGAAAGGCGCAAGCCATAGATGGAAGATGATGCAGTGAATGTATGCAACTACAATGCAATAGAAATGGATATTTACAGAAAATGCATGACATATGCACTATACTACAAGGATGATGCACGACATATGCATGGTTTGTTTTGTTTGTTTTTGAATTGAAATGCATGATATATGCAAATTGAAATGATGCATGAGATGCATGTTTGTTTTTTTTTGTTTTTTTTTTTGAATTTTGTTTTGTTGTTTTTTTGAATTTTTGAAAATGCATGACATATGCAATATTTACAAATGATGCGTGAGAATGCAGTATGATGCAATGGCTGCGATTGCAGTTTTCCCTATTCTACCAACGGGGTGATATACTAGGTTGGTTCAGTATCTAGAATTGAGGCGTAAACACACCGCCTCAACCTATGGGGCTTCCATACAGATTTCAAGCCGAGGGTACACCCCCTGGGTATTTAAACCAGACTTTAGTCTCGGAAATTCCGAACCTTTGCGTTCTAGGCATAAGCCGTTTAAACTCTAGTTTTCACCGTCCCCATTGGTCTTCTAGGAACTCACCGCAAACACAGACGGGTGGCTTTACCAGACCACCGAAAGTCGTTCGAGCACGACAAACACCGAAGGAAATGCACCTTCAGAGGATTTAAGGTCTCCTAGACCGTGCGTGTTTAAGGTCTCGCCAGACCAACGGGGCAACGATGAGATGCGCAAAACAACGCTATGGAATGCATGCAAAACGCAATGAGGTGCACCTTAATGCACCGAAGGTTTTGCACCTCCCGAGGATTTAAGGTCTCCTAGACCGTGCGTGTTTCAAAAGATGGAAAATGGAGTGCAATGAGGTACGCGTGCCTCAAAGGATGGAAAATGAAGTGCAATGGGGGTGCGCCAAACGGCGCGATGAAATGCATGCCAAATGCAATGAGGGGCAACTTTAGTGCACCGAAGGTCTTGCACCTCCCAAGGATTTAAGGTCTCTTAGACCGTGCGTGTTTAAAGTCTCGCCAGACCCGGATGGGTGCATGGTTTCAAAATGCGCGGCAATGCGCGGCTGCCGAGATGACGGCACATGATAATGCATGCGCCAAAGGTTTTGCACCTTCGAAGGATTTAAGGTCTCCTAGACCGCACGTGTTTAAGGTCTCGCCAGACCGGGCGTGTTTAAGGTCCCGCCGGACCCGGATGGGACTCTAAGGTGCGCGAAATAGCGCGATGGAATGCGAAATGCAAGATGAAGCACGCGAGGTAGTACACCTCACGTGGATCAAAATGAAATGTAAAATGAAACACATGAAGTAGTACACCTCACGTGGATCAAAATGAGATGCAAAATGAAACACGTGAAGTAGTACACCTCACGTGGAGCAAAATGAAATGCAAAATGAAACACGTGAAGTAGTACACCTCACGTGGATCAAAATGAAATGCAAAATGAAACACGTGAAGTAGTACACCTCACGTGGAGCAAAATGAAATGTAAAATGAAATGCAAAATGAAACACGTGAAGTAGTACACCTCACGTGAATCAAAATGAAATGCAAAATGAAGCACGTGAGGTAGTACACCTCACATGGATCAAAATGAGATGCAAGATGAGAGAGTATGACACGCATGCCACACGACAGTGCAAAACGGTGCAAGTCACAAGGGACGTACAAGATGGCGCGACACGATGCGCCAGATAATGTGATGGATGCGCGTGACGCACACGGGGCAACTTTTGAATCTCTGTAAACGACAAAAGGATACAAAAGGATACAATCTTCGCTTGAATTTGAGCGTTACGCACAGTAGAGACGGTCTGAAGTCAAAACGGAGGCCGGTTGAGCATCGGGGATGCATTTTCTTGCACTTTCTTGAGCTATGAAGACCAAAGACCCATCATATTGCCTAAAAACACCCTTGGGAACACCACCGGCTGGGTGGGGAGGTCACCGGCTACCACCGGCTGCATAAACTCATCTATCGCCACAAAAAAAGTGCCGACCGGCACAAAAAGGTGCTGACCGGCAGAAAATGCCTGATCGGGGGTAGAACTACCATTTCACTCCGGGCCTTTTAAAATAGGGCTTGAAACCCTATTTTCTTCACTTTGCCTCCGCCGAAAATCTTCCTCTCTCTCTCTAGGGTGTTTTTCCTTTGATTTTTCGCCGATTTCTTCGCATTTTACATCCGTTTTCTCGTCAGATTCGCGATATTCTTCGCGTTTCGGACATTTTCGACCGAACAAAACTTTGTTTCGGTGCATTTTTCGCCATTTTCGCCTTTTCGGGACTTGTTCCCCTTGATATTCTCTACATTTTCGTGTATTCTCACCTTCCGACCTTCCCGGCCATTTCCGACCCTCTCGGGGTTGACTTTGTCGGTTGACTTTTCGCATTCCGGCCCATTTTTCATTTTCCGGTCGTTTTTCACCACCATTACCCATGGCAGATGATGTTCCACATGTCGGGACTCCCCCGGACCACGAGATGGACCCCGGGGTCGAGCTTCTCCCGTTGAGCGAGCGCCCATTCGATCCGGCGACCTATCGCCCAGCCATCCACGTGCTACCACCCGATGGACTCCGCCACTTCCGCGGCTTCGACAGAGTTTTGGACCCAGAGCTTCTGCTGCGCGAGCCGGCCACTCATTTGTCCTCTGCCGCTTTCGAGGTAACACCCTTATCTTTGCTTTATTTTCTGTAATGTAGGATTTCCTGTCAACTGCCGTAGCTAACTGAACCCGTTACTTGTTTAGTTCTGATGCACTGTGCTGTAGTTAATTGTAGACAAATTCATAACTGACACCTGTGATGTACCAACGCACATGCACACACATTGTACTAGTCGGAATCACCCCCATATACACGGCACACCGTATTTCACTGCAAATTCACCGACACCCGGTACTTTTTTGAATCTGAAAGCATATTGTATGCCGTATTTAACCTGAACCACACAAAGCACATTGACACATCATACGTTGTAGTTCACCTACTGGCACATTATAACCCGATATCTGCTTGAATCTGAGAAATGTACACACATGTACCGTATCTGTATGCTGACCCTCACAAACACACTGACACATCACAGGCCGTAGTCCACCGCAGTACACTGAAACCCGATATCTGCTTGAATCTGAAAAATGTGCACACATGCACCGTGTTTATACTGGAGCATCTACAATACACTGACGCATTACGCGCTTGTAGTTCACTGTAAGCACACCGGCACCCGTTTTTTTGTTTGAATTTTAAAAATCTGCATGCATACCAGATTTGTACCGACTGCATATCTTCATATGGCTTTGCAATTTCTTGACTACAGGGAGACTCCCATACTCTCCGCGGGTATGGGAACGTTACCGCTCGCGATTGGTACGCCGAGCTGCCTGACGCCGTTAGCCGCATTGTGGATCGGGCCGGCTTCGGTACCTTCTGCAGGGGACTCTCCAGGCTCTCTGCTTGCAGACCTCTTCTTGCCGCTCTGGCAGAGAGGTGGTGAAATACCACCGATTCTTTTCATCTATCAGCGACCGGGGACATGACGATGACCCCTTACGACTTCTCGATGCTCACTGGCATCGGGGTGGGGGGTGATCCGATCCCCTCTGACACAGACATGGACGAGTGGATTGCCGCTCAGGTTTACTTGCTCGGCGAGGCGCCGCCACTTGTTCGTCCAGGGTTCGTCCGCTACTCCTGGTTCGAGGTGCAGTTTCGAGTGCGGACCATGCTGGTGGGCGCAGCTCCGATGACCCAGGAGGCCGCTGAGAGATATGCACGCGGCTTCCTCATGTTTTTGCTGGGGACCACCCTGTTTGCCGACCGGGCGAACACAGTGCCCCTCTGCCTGCTCAGCGCCTTGGTGGACGTCGAGAGGATTGTGCAGTATGACTGGGGGGGCGCGGCTTTGGCCACCCTTTACGGTTATATGAGCTCAGTCTCTCGTGGCAGTGGACAGCTGCTGGGAGGCTATTGGCGAGCCTGGGAGGTATGTCTTCTTCTCTGCTTTTCATTTCTGTTCTGTACTTTCTGTACTCTGTACACTGCACACACTGTTGTCTGTATACTGTACCCACGGCACACACATACTTCTGCTTTATACTGACTGTACACTGTTCACACTGTACACCCCGCTCAATACACTGCACAACACACGGCTCTGCTATTTCTGCTTTATTCTGTATTCTGCTTTTCTGATAAATGTTCTGACATCTGTCTTGCAGTTGTGGGTCTATGCCTACTTTCCCAGGCTAGAGCCAGTACCGGAGGCGGAGACCCCTCTGATCGTCCCCTTTTCTCGCCGCTACGACGGGCGATGTGTCCGGAGACCTCGGGACACTTTTAGTTTCTTCCGCCGTTTCTTTGACACCATCACCCCCACCGAGGTATGTTTTACTTACAGTCCGTTTAAGCTTCACTTTCAAACGTACATTTCTATATCAGTAGATAATCAACTGTATTTCATTTCAGGTCACCTGGCAGCCGTGGGCTCCACTCCCAGCGGTGATACGAGATCGGTACGCCGGTGCCATCGAGACCTCGCGCTACCGGATTCTCCTGGAGGGTCCGGTTTGTCGGGCTTGGTACCTGGGTGAGCGTTTCTTGCGTCAGACCCTGGGATTGCCGGAGCAGATAGTTCCAATCCATCCTCCCGAGCACATGAGGGACACCGAGAGGTTTTCTGTGCAGCAGATGGAGGACTACACCCTTGGCTGGGCCGTAGATGTAGATGCCTACAGGGGCGAGGGCGACTACTCTGAGTACGTCCGGACCTTCTTGATGCGGCCTCTGAGCGGGGGCTCCCGAGCTGATCCAGCGAGACCTGCGGCGCCAGCGGCCCGGACAGAGACAGGAGCAGGAGCGGGGCCGTCACAGAGGGCTCGAGCTCGCGGCAGGAGGGGAGTGCAGAGGGGACGAGGGACGGGCTGGCCCGCTCTACCTACTATGTTGACTTATAGGGGGCAGAGTGGGGAGACCTACCAGATCCCGTTTGCTCCTCCTCCGGCTGATCACGAGTTGGCCGGTATTCCCGATTTGCCTCCGGTATGTATTCTTTATTTCTGCAGTTTGCATTGTTATTTCATTTTAGTTCATTCAGATATCCCACAGAATACTGATATATTTAATACTTTTGCAGACCTCCTCCGAGTATACCCGTCAGTCTGTGGAGTTGAATGCCTCCCTGATGGGGATGCTGCAGCGGACTCTCGACGCTTTGGCCGTCTACGGCTTGCCGGTATGTTCTACTAACCACAGTCTCGAATCATACTCTGTTTCGCATAATCTGCTACACTGCACAAAAATCTGATAAACTGCTCACGGCTTTCATACAATTGTACTCATACACTGCAGTCTGTACTGATAAACTGCTCACGGCATTCACACACTGTACTCATACACTGCATTCTGCATTGATAAACTGCTCACGGCTTTCACACACTGTACTCATACACTGCATTCTACATTGATAAACTGCTCACAGTTTTCACACACTGTACTCATACACTGCATTCTACATTGATAAACTGCTCACAGTTTTCTGATGTGTTTGTTCCTTGTATTTTCAGCCTCCTTTCCCGATCCCTCCAGTGGGTGACACTGTTCCAGCTGGGCCTCCCGTATCTACTCGGGATGGCAGGATATTCCCTCGTACCAGAGGGGGACGTGGTCACGTGGGGAGCAGCTCACGAGCTCCAGTTCCAGGAGATGGGGAGTCGGAGGCGGGGACTGAGTCATTTGCGGAGGAGGCCGGGGATAGCTCGGGCTCGGGCTCCGACAGTGACGGCTCCGACGACGCTTTTGTGCTTTTGCCCAGGAAGAGGGCGAGGACAGATCCTTAGGCATGAGACCTGTTGCTGATGATGATGATTTTGTTGCTTCTTTTCTTTATTTCTTTTCTTGTACTTTTCTCTTTTTGGTAGATAGAGTACTATGTACTGCCGCGGGCAGGTTTTTGCTTTTCTCAAACGCTGTATTTGAAAGAGATGATATAAAATGAACTTTTTATCTGAAAAGTGTTATATTTACATATCTCATACTTTGCACTGCATTGCGTCATTCTACACCTTAAATGTAAATGATATTGATCTGTTGTCTGCAAATTGAGCAATTGTACCACGATAATCGGATAACCAATCAATTAATCAGCAAAACAACTCATACCAACCACTACTCAAACTGAATAGACAGCCCATACTCTACTGGGGATTGATCTGCATATAATCCATAACCCAGCGCTCGGTTCATTCTGCCCACAGCAAACTCTGAACAAATAGCCCCAATCTGGCAAGACGGATCACAAAACTGATACGGTTGCAGTTGAAACACATTCGGATGTCCCGAATTTTGCCTTTCCTTCCCCTACTTTGCACGGATGTAGAGAATGGCAAAGCATTCTGAGCACAAGCGATTACCTTTTGGAAGAAGACGGGTTTTCAACCGGGGTGTCGAGCCTACCACATAACACGACGAGACAGACTCGAACAGAGAAGCAAAAGGCACACATCCTACCACAACGAGACACGTTCGGAAAAGACTTCAAGGCCAAAATTGAGACCGACAAATCAAAAGACAAGACACACAGACGTGTTCAAAAGAAGAGACCTCAAATTTCGAGGAGCCAGTTCTTCCGGGTATACCTCCCACCCTTTCTGATTTGTGATACTCGCATCGCTCGGCCCTCAAGCTCGGTTTTTCTCTCAAAAACCCTTTTCTCATTTTTCTCTCAACTTACTCCTCTCTATTCTTTACTCTCTCATTTTGTATCCCTCCCCAGGGCGGATGACAGATGAATAGGAAGTTGCGGATTCACATCCAACGCTGTTAGCTCGCGGCTATTCCTTCTGGCGGATAGAGTGTCTCTCGGACAATCAGATTAACGGGGGGAAGACAGAGGACCCGACTCAATCGTGCCCCTAGTTCATCATTTTGACCATTTTTGTTTTCTTCCTAAAACAGTTTTGACCAAAATGAGAGTTAGATTAACACACTCATTCGATTTTTGATTTGAAAATCATGCGAGTCAGGCTGTGAGCACTGAAGAGTTTCCTCTTGTTGGGTCCAAACATGGTCCAATTTTGAAAGCGAAACAGTTTTCGAGAAAATAAGTCAACCTCAGTAAAACTTTTCAAAAACCGTTTTTGTAGACAATCAATGCTCAACGAGCGTAGAACTTACCCTCGAGATGCGCAACCTCGGATCGGAGGTAATGGAAAATTGCCCCTGGCCTAAAAGGGGAGGGAAGGCAACGGAAAGTTGCCCCTGGTTTGAACGGTAGCTCAGGGCCATTTATGGCAATGGAGGGCAACGGAAAGTTGCCCCTTGTTTGGATGATGCCGCGGCATGTTGTAAGCCAGTCTTTGTTGACGACGGTCGGATCCCCGGACACGGGGGAGTCGCAGACGGCTTGAACCAATATGTGGACACAGTCACCTGGAAGGTGTTGGTGGTTTGGCTTCAGGAGGAAGTTAATCACGCGGCTCCGGGTTACTGCAATCAAGACATTGGATTCGGAGTAGGCGAAAGTGATCAAAACCATGACATGGCCTGAGACGCTATGGAAGCGTTGGGGGTTGGACTTCAAGATGAAGTTGCCTACGTATCCCAAACAAGGGAATCAAGCCTTACGTAGTTCCGGTTAAGGTACTCTCGGGTATTTTAACCTTCACTATTTTTAGGCTCTAACTTTTGCCAAGGTGCCCAATGCGGGTTTTCGACCTTGCGAGCTTTGTTCTTTTCTCTTTTTTTTTTTCATTCTTTTCCTTTTCTTTTTTTTTCTCTTCTTTTTTTTTTCCTTTTGCATTGTCTTTTCTCTTTTGTATTTTCTTTTTTTTTGCTTCTTTTGTATTTCTCTTTTTTTTCTTTTCCTTTTTGCTTTGCTCTAACTTTTGCCTGGGCCGCCCTTCCGGGTTTTCGGCCCAACGAGCCTCTCAAAGGGTAAAAGTGTAGCAAGCCCATGCCAAATGGTTTTGAGATTGAAGCCTCTCCGTATCCAGGAGAGTGGCCATCGTGCTGATTTGCAGAAAGGTCCATCACAGTTACTTCTCGAGCTTTGCTTGGTGGTATCTGATCTCCTCGATCTGATTTTGATGCCTCTTGCTCGAGGGCTGCCCCAAAATGAGCCACACAGGCGTTTCATGGTACTGATCACTTTGAACGGATCTAGTTTGTGACGGATGAATTGAAGCTTGAGAGCGATCCCGGGCTGCACAATCTCAAGAGCGGTTCCACACTGGTCTTCGCAAGATTGCACAAAATGCTTTGTTTTTTGAAAGTTTTCAAGAAGGCGACGAATCGCTCGTGCCGAAGACAGTGTGGAACCAATCTGGATCAAAGCTAGGGTCCTTCTCAGTACTCACGCCGACAAGCATGATTTCATTCATTAAGGGCTTAGCATGTCTCTCTTTCTCTCAAATAATCAAAGTTTTGTAAATCCCGAGGAATTCCTCCCTCTTTGTTTTCACCGCAGTGTTCAAAAAGGTTTTGGAAAACTTAGGTCATTGCAATG
Source organism: Camellia oleifera (assembly GCA_022316695.1). Lineage (NCBI taxonomy): Eukaryota > Viridiplantae > Streptophyta > Magnoliopsida > Ericales > Theaceae > Camellia > Camellia oleifera. Next base: position 147,103,789 of record CM039316.1, on the reverse strand, counting down.
ATTTTTTAAGGCACAAAAGAGCAGGTGGAATGCACTGTCACCCCATTCGAATCCTCTGGCACAACTAGCCCAATGCCATCAATAAACATGGAAACACGGTAGCCATGGCTGTTTCATTCAGATTTTCCCGGGTGTAAACTGGCTCTTCGGCAGAAACAGACTCAAACAACGAAAACAACTAATTGAAAGACAAAACGGTGTTTGAGGCAACAACCCCGAAATCACCTGGTATTCTTATACAAAAGGGGGATTGACTCATTACAATTAGACAGACCCTTAAACAAAAGGACTGACTCAAAACAATGAGACAGACTCAAGACAAAACAAAAGACTGACTGGACACCCAAGTCAGGATTTACAAAAATAGCATCGGCAGGTGCTCAAAAATGCGTGCCAAACGCCATATCCAAAAAAATGTGCCAGATATTGCCCGCAGGCAGTTGAATCCCAATTACATACTCGCAGTATCGGTCTCCTCGGTATCTGTGTCCTCACAATCCAAGAACTCTGTAGTGACTGATTTGGCCGAGGTAGGCGGAAGGATAACCTTGTTATCAATCAAATCCTGTACCTCATGACAGAGGCGGAAGCAATTATCAGTGGCATGGCCAGTCTGTTGATGGTACGCGCAGTACTGAGTGGCATCATGGCCTGCTGGAAGGGGTTTGGGGAGCGGCCTAGGATCGAGGGGTGTAAGATGTCCCTTTTTAGCCAAAATCAGAAGTGCCCTAGACAAAGGCATGTAGAGAGGATGGAAGGCCCTGCGCCCTCGGGGCAGGTACTTCGGAACCTGAGCACTCTTGCTAGATGCACTAGCGAACGGGTCAGCGGGTGCAGCCCTGGGTTTCTGATCCTTTTCGGGTGCAAGGCTGGGAGTGGGAAGAACCCTTTTGGCATGACGGGGCCTATCCCGGTTCTCTGATTGACTGGAACTGCCCTCAGGCGGAGTAGGGAAAACATCATCCACAATTTTGGTTACAATCGCGGATACCTGTTGTTTGCTCATTCCTCTGGCTTTCAAAGCCTGGACTGCCCACAGCAGTTGTTCAATAGGGTCGGCCTCGGCCTTCACTTTGTCTTCGTCTCCGGCCTCAGCCTGACGAGAGGTTTGGGTTGGTATTGGTACATCACTGTTGTGGGTGGAGGTCATTTCCGACTGATTGAGCTCGATCACAATCCGCCCCAGCAGCGGGGGCTCTTGGAGTTTGAAATTTTCGGCATATGGTGCAACCGGTGGCGAGGTTGACATTCCGTAAGCGAGATCCGCCACGGACCTCTGGAGATCGCCTATCATTCCCATTAACTCGAATGTAGTGGGCTCGCGGGCCTGATAGAATTGAGGGGTCCAGATTGGGTGTGCAGCGGGCGACCTAGGCGGGTGCGGCATGTCAACAGTAGTATCATTCTGTGAAGTGGTTTCTTGACTCATTGCGGCCGTCATGACCACAATCTCTTCTAAGTTCTGCATCACGTTCAGTCCTGCCTCAGCAAGGGGAAAACACTAGCTGTTCTGACTCAACTCTTTGAATCTCTGAACTGAAACGGAAAACAAGCAGTATTTCAGCCCCAAACAGCTCAAACACGGATGTAGTCGAACAACTGCACTCTACTACTGAACACTGTTCCCCGAAGTCACTGTCCCAAGTCTGAATCTGATACCCGCAGATATAACTGATTCTCGACAACACTGATACTGGTGTCCGCAGGCCGGATGCCCAGACTCGCAAACTGGTATATGCATTACCTGTAGAGATACATTCTAAAAGCACATAACAGGTAAAAGAGAGCCAATACACCCCTATGTTGGGGTAGGGTTTCTCTGTCCTATTTTGTCAGGAGCTAGGGTTTTACTACGCACGCAGCGGTTTCAAACAACCTATATCGGGTAAGCAACCTGTCCTAGTTTGGAATGGTCACTATGGATTCCGAATATGCACTAGGTCGAATGGTCAAAAAGGGTGCCCCGGTAAAATCGGGGTTTGTGTTCCCATGCTGGCAGAGCCCGCAACCGGTCAGCCTTATGGACATGCCTTGACAAGACAAGCCTCCAGCAAACCGCTCAGGAATAGCAGATGGCCAACACGGTGTCCTAGGCGCACCAATGCACATGCAATGCAAAGAAACACATAAGTGTAGTCAAAATAGGATATCATGAGTTCGAGTCAAGCTCTCTAAACATCCCCAGCAGAGTCGCCAGAAACTGTAGACGCGCCCGTAGGGCTTCACTCTACAGTTCGGACTCGATTTTGTGTCGCGGTTCTAAATCTGAACCAAAGAGTCCAAATCCGGCAAATCGTTTGAGAAAACAGATTTTTGAAAAAGTAGTGCCAAACATGGACTGCTTTGCCAGATTACAGAGTCGCCACCTAAATATTTTTTAATTGGGAAATTTAGGAAACCCTGACTCGGTGCCGAAGGCCACATGTCCGTCATCACAAAAGTGGTCTTGGCTCGGGAGCTTGGGTACGATCGGGGAAGGTCAGCTATGAGCACCCCCTTTCGCCCGGTCCGAAGACCGGCCTCTACTAACCGTGATATCCGTTTTTGAAAACATTACATGTTCTTATTCCAATTATTTAGCCTAGAATTACTATGTGATGCGCACAACACAAAAGTATAGACTAGATTGCCTAACTTGGAAATAAACATTGCATATCCGTTTTATCTCGAAAAACGTGTTGTTTTCTTTTGCTACTCGCAAGTAGGCTAAAATACGGATTTCAACGAGTTGTTCCAACTCAGGCAATCCAACCTCCACCCACAGGCATTCAAATAGTTTATCATGTAAGCACTTAGCCGCATGGCAAGCATACTGTTATGGTAAACATTCACACGCATGCGATATGCTAAAGCCATAAACACTTACATCGTACTCCGTGCCAAAAACAATAACCCGGTTAGCAAACATGCATGACCTAGTTCATGTTAAGTGGCTAATGCAACACAGGCGGAAATGCAATCTAGAGTAGGCTCGGCTAATTTAGAAATGGCATGTGAGATGCAATCAAATAGCATGTATTCAATTTGGAATTGAAAATTGCGATGCAGTTTGTATGATGTACCGAGCCCGGTGCATGTAAACAAATGCATGAATGCACGCATGCGATAGCATAAGGTATGCTAATTTTAGATGTGCCCTAATCTACCTTTGTAAGCAGGTAAATAAAAGGGAGAAAGAAATGGGGGTTGGAAGACATACACCCACTCACGCACACTTATTACAATTATGCCCTCACTCGGAGGGACCAAATAAATATACAGACCGAAATAATAAATCAACTATCCTAGCTAATTAATTATTACAAATTGACTAAATTAATTAAACAGATTAATTAATCTAATTAAAACAATAAAACGCCTCGGGATGAGGGCCGGATGCAGTGCATGCCCGGGACTCGCTCGGAACCCAGTTGCCATAGCACTGTTGCCTCTGTTTATACTGCCATACTCCTCTGAAAATTGCCAAAGTCCCAGGATTGCTTCTCTGAGTGCTGTGGAACACCATCGGCTAAGGGGAATGGCCACCGGCCAAGGGAAATGACCACCGGCCACAAATTATGCTATCGGCCAGTCATTCTTTGCCGGTCGGCACTTAACAGTGCCGGTCGGCCAAAAATTGCTGCAGAACCTGCAATTTGACAGCAGCAGAGGACAAGCAGTGTATGGCATGGCAATTCAAAGCATGTATGCAGCAAACACATCCCACATCATGTTGATGGTTCAATGGGGCATGTGCCTCGATCCTCGGACCACCAATCGCGCATTTCTATGCGTGATGGCCCAAAGGACCAAAAATGCAACTTCAATGTCAAATGCATGCAATGCAAACAAGCAAATAAAGGTGCCAAACCTCCATCATACTTCACTTCAAGAGGCTCAACATGCATGCCAATGCAACAAGGCCCTAAGCATGTTATCTACTATGCCATATGGACAATGCGAGGCACTTATATAAGCATACAAGTAGGCGTACATGGCAAGTATGCAAACTAAGCAATGAGATGGACTTACACATGAATTGGGCAGCTCTAACAAGGCTCAAAACAGTGGCCAAAGTGCCTAGAAAATGAGACCAAATGCACACACACACATGCAAGTGTTAAGGCTTAAGACTTAGGCATACAAAGTCAACTCTCATGCACACTTAAGAGACACAAACATGGGCTAATAGCATGCACGAAAAGGCTCTGAAATCCATGTTAAACATGATGCCAAAACATGTAATGAAGCAAGCCAAATATACAACAAATGGCCCAAGTCTTGAAACAAGCCATGAAGGCTTAAACCAAGGCCAAGTCCACCAAGCCTCACAAGGCTAAGGGGACTCAAAACAGGTCACAAGCAGACCTAAATAAAGCCTAAGGAGCACCTAGATGGCATCTAAGGGGCTCAAGTACAAAGGCATGCAACATGACCAAAACATGGAGCATTCAACACATGCTTTTAAAGCATTAAAGAAGCAACTAAAGCATGCATACAAGCACACCAAAAAGTCTGAAATAACATGTAAGAGGGTTCCAAACCCTTGAAATCATGGAGGCAAGGCATCCTACACATGCACCTACTTGAAGCATACAAGCTACGATACAAAGGGGGTATACAAAGCATGTCAAGATTGACTCAAACGATCATGGACAGAGCTAAACCATGGCAAAATAAGCATACAAGCTTCACAAACTCAAGTCTAAAACATGCTAGAAACTAAGGCTAACAAGCTAGTCATATTAAGGCAATATTAAGGCATTACAAAGTAACTATGCAAACCATGCAAAGAGTACTAAAACCAACTTGAAATCATGTTATAACATGGCAATATAAGCATGGAAAACAAGTCAAACATGCTCAACACACACTCAAGCATGAAGCTCCTTAAGGAAGCAAAATTTGCCCTTTTCAAGGACATCAAGGAGAGGGGGGTGGCCCTCTCCTTCTTGAGACTTCAAGGCATGCTCTTCACCACTGAAATCCCTCAAGATTTCAGTGGTGAAGAGATCCTATCACCAAAATCTCGGATCTCTCCAAAATGGCACAAAAGGGGCCCTTTTCAAGGCCTAAAGGGGGTCAAACTTCCCCAAACCACAAAACACTCTTAATATACAATAAAGAGGGTCAAAAATCAGAACTTTTATGTGCCAAACACTAAGCCCAAAAACTGTTCTAAACTAGGTAAAAACAAGATGCAAAAAAAAGGGGTTAGTACCTCACCCTTGTAGACCTCTTCACAAAGGTTGTGGTTGATGCTTCCTTGAGCTCAAAATCAGTCAAGAACTCCAAGAACCAGCCCTAAGAACCTTAGTTGCAAGGAGAAGGTGGAACACTAGGTGTTTTAGTGCAATAGTATGAACTAAAGCACCTAGTGTACTAAACAAGCAAGGAAAGAGAGAGATAGGATAGATACAACTATTCTAACCTAAAACCAGACCTTGGCTCTCTCTAACAATGGTTAAGTCTCTCAAGAAGCCAACCCTTGAGCAAAGGGAAGAGCTTTCCCTCTTATAGGCCAAAAGCTTACAAGCTTAGCCACTAAGCAAGCTCATCCCTCCATACACGTGTATGGAGGGGAAGACAATTGCACACAGCTGTCTGAAAATATCTCAGAAAGCAAGTGCACAGTGTCCGGCCGGCAGAAAATGTCATTTTGACAAAATTTAGTGCCGACCGGCACAAAAGAGTGCCGACCGGCACAATAAAGTGCCGATGACAACTCTAGCCAGCCGGTGGCCTCTAACCCCAGCCGGTGGTGTGTAGGGATGCCTCAAAAGGCATTCCCTGCCCTCCCAAGGCAAAACACAAGTGTTTGGTGCAAAACCAAACACAAACGGTCGAGTTCGGAGGTCCTGAGGCAAGGCGCGCGCAGCCGAGAACTCCGGGAACTCCAAACGAACACAAACATGGATAATCACCGAGTGTTCCAATGGTGACGTCCAAGTCTTGAGGACGGTCAAAAATGGGGTGTCTACAATGTGAAAATGACATTTTACATCACTTTTTTAGATCTTTTCATTCTAAAACCTAAAGTTGAGACCCTCTCTCCCTAAAACTCTCTTCCTCTCTCTCTCTACATTTTCACCTAGTTCTAGTGGTTTCTCCACCCATTCACCTTTGTTAAAAAGTTAGAGCATCTCAAGATCTACACTTTGATCTGAATAGAGTTGGGTTTGGAAATTTTGAAGTTCCACCCTTGTTTGGTTCATCTTCTCTTTTTGAGGTAGGGGTTCTTCTACACTTTAATATGGTTTTTAACTTAGTCATTTGTCATTGTCTAACAATGGTGGGATTTGGGGATAATGTGAACAAACCTAGGGTTTTGGTGTAAAATGGAAAGATGGGTTTTTGACAAATGAGAAATAAATGATTGTGGGATTTGAAAATGATGTTGTATGGGACCAAAATTGTTGATTTTGATACTTGGTTGATACTTGGGAAAAAGAGGGTTTGCCCTAGAATGACTATGATATTTATTTTGTATAAATAAATGAAATTAGTGTTGTAAACATGAAATTGAACGAGTATTGGAATAAATAGTGAAATTGAGTAGATGATATGTCTCATCTTTGGAAATTTAGAATAAATTATATGTCTTGAGATTATATGTCTGTTTAGAAATATTTGTATTGGGCTATCGATGGAAGATAGCTTTGATTGTTGTAAAAATTGCATGAGGATTAGGTGAATTAAAACTAATCCATGGTTGGTTATCATTGAATATGATCATGTTGTAAACACATTGTCTATGTATGATTGTTTAGGAAAAAAAAAGGGACGTACTCCACGTATGATTATGTGTTTAAATACATTGTATATGTATGATTGTTTGGGAGAAGAAAGGGGATGGAATCCATTATAATTAAGTTGGCCGGAGTATCCTGGGTGAAAGTTCTAAAATTTGTACATGGGTGCCGATCCTGCGGACAAAATTTTCGTAAAATGGAAGATTGAAGTGTTTGTGTGCTACTGGCGTGATTGTAGAACCATTGAGTTACAGTTTTATTTGGGTTATTAAAAGAATAATGAAATTGGATCATGTATTGAAATGAATTGAAGGAAAATGAAACGAAACGTGGATTTGGTATTCTATGGTATATAAAAACGGGAATGTTTTGTCACAGGCATTGTTTATGCATATTGTACTTATATATTTGTTAAATCTCATATATTGTGTTAGATTATTCCTACTGGGCTGTGGCTCACCCTATTTGGGAAAAACATTTTCAAGTATTGATGGCATGTCTCCACAAAGGCAATAGTATTGAAGGGATTTTTGGGAAGTAAGAGATTCTTTGTTTTGTCTCACTTTTTGTATAGCCTAGAGCTTAGATTGTATAAGCTAGTCTCAACTTTGTTGTAACCAGGCCAAGGCTTGGAAAGGTGCAAGCCTATAGGGCATTTATTTATGTTAAAATCTTTTGTACTATTAACTCTATGAAATAAAAGAACATTATACTCTGATTCGTGCAGTTATTTATATATATTTTGGTTGAATTCATGGTTATATTTTGGGAGCGTTATAACTTGGTATCAGAGCGTACCAAGTTTTAATACTTTGGGTACGTGGGATGTGGTTAGCACCACAATGGGTTTGTCTCGCTTGACGGAGATGCTTGTTTGCTAGTAATGTTGTGTGATAACATGCTTATATGATTATATGGGTATGAGATTTAGTTCCTAAGATGTTGGTTTGGTCTACGGGTTTCTGGAAGTCTTATTAGAAGAGCACTTGATCACTGTTGTTTCTATTGGAACTCTAGCAACGCCGCGGGATGGTCATTATCTAGGAAGGAAATTCGTATGTGTTTATGTGATTACGTGCTTATATGGAGTGATTTACTGTTGTCCATCGCACTAGGACGTGAGTGAGTTAGTTTCGGTACATTTGTGAATTTGCTAATCTTTTTGTTACCTTTATTAGGATGTCAGGACGTGCTCGTGGTGGTAGGCGTGGTAGGCCTAGGAGGCACGAGATGCCTATACCAGATGAAATTTTGGCACAGGAAGAAGAAGTTGGTCATGTTAACGTGGCCGAGCCAATAAGACAACAGGCCATGGGCGCCTTAGCCCACGAAATGGCCAGAGCTTTGCAGGAATCTATGGACTTTCTCAGAGCTGAGAATCAAAACTAGGCCCAGGTTACTGAGGCAAGGCCATCTTTTTTGAAGAGGGAGTTTTTCCAGTCGAATTCGGATGAGTTCTTGGGCGACCCTAAGGAACCACTAAAAGCGGATGAGTGGTTAGAGCAGATGGTGAAGACTTTTAAGATGCTTGACATCGAAGATGGGGGTTTGAGAGTGACCTTGGCATCCTTCTAATTAAAGAGAGACATAGGTCAATGGTGGAAGTATGCGCGGGGATGCATTGGAGGGATTTAGAAGGCTTTTGTCGACGCCTTCCAGGATAAGTTTTTGCCTCCCACTGTTAGGGAGAAGTTGAGGGACCAGTTCTCCAAGTTGGTGTAGTTGAATACACCAGTGGCTAAGTTTGAAGCCACATTTACTAGCCTCTCTAGGTTTGCACTTGAGTTGGTGGCGACTGAGGAGCGTCGTTGTTTAGAGTTTGAGAAGTGGCCGAGGATCGGGCTCATGTTTAGAGTACCCGGATCGATGATTAGAGACTATGGGCGTCCTGTGGAGGCGGCAGCCCATATTGAGACCATTATGCAGGCAGAGGAGGAGAGGATGAGGGGTTCTAGGAGGAATCAGGATTGTCAGGGGGACGGTAAGAGGCAAAGGGGTTCTAATCTTCAGTCATCCGAGAGAGCTTAGTCGAGGTCCACCTTTCTAGTACCGAGTTCGGGTGTCAAGGAGATTTTTCCTATTACAAATGTGGTTAGTTGGGCCACAAGTCTCCAGTTTGCCCGTAGAGGGGAGGAAGGCAACGGTCTACATCGTCTTCGGCTTATCCTCAGGGCCAGAGTCAAGGGAGAGGGTAGCCGCCCACGTGTTATCAGTGTGGGCAAGTGGGGCACCTGAAGAGATTTTGCCTACAGTTAGATGGCACATCTGTTGCATCTGGTTCGAGGCAAACACCGAGTCACCAGCCTGCACAGTTAGCACAGGCCTTGAGGGCTAATCAGGAAGCCTCTTTAGCTTAGTCAGTGCATCAGGTATATGCTCCGAGGGGTGAGCAGGTTGAGCAGAGACCTACAGGGCGTGTGTATGTTGTTACCGTCCCAGATCTTGTACCAGCACCTTCTGTAGTGAGAGGTACCTTCTTGTTTTGCAATTTTGTTGCTAATGTATTGATTGATATGGGTGCATCTCATTCATTTATCTCATCTGCATTTGCATCAATTTTGGGGTTGGAGTTGGCACAATTAGCATCTCCTATTTGTGTAGAGTCGCTAATTGTTGGTGAGGTTATCTTGAAATAGGGATGTCAGGGTTATAACATTGAGGTTGCTGATCGTCGATTACCTTTTGCATTCGTATTGCTTGATATGACTAGTTTTGATGTTATTTTGGGTATGGATTGGTTATTGTCATATGGGGCTATTATAGATTGCTACAATCAGAGGGTTATGTACCTTGAGCAGTGATTGCTTTTATTTCTTGGGGGACCAGGTGGATAGAGTCTTATCACCGGTGTATGATCCACGTGGGCGGAGTGAACTTAGTTGTCCCCTTGCTAGCTTTTTGAGTAGTGAGTGTGATGAAGGCCGAGTTGAGTTACCAAGGGTGGTTTGTGAATATCAAGATGTCTTTCTCGAAGATCTTACTAGTCTACCACCCCATCGAGAGATCGAGTTCTCTATTGATTTAGTGCCTGGTATGACACTGATTTCTATGGCACCGATTTCTATGGCACCGTATAGATTTGCACTTGCTGAATTGAGTGAGTTGAAGATTCAACTCCAGGAATTGTTAGATAAGGGTTTTATCCACCCTAGTACTTCACCTTGGGAAGCATTGGATCTCTTTGCTAAAAAGAAAGATGGAGCGTTGCGACTTTGTATTGATTATCGGAAGTTGAACCAGATAACTGTTAAGAACAAGTATCCAATGCCTTATATAAATGATCTGTTTGATCAGTTGAAAGGGTCTTGTTGTTTCTCTAAGATAGACTTGAGATCGGGTTATCACTAGTTGAGGGTAAGGGAGGAGGATATCCCGAAGACGGCATTCCATATGCGGTATGGCCATTATGAGTTCCTAGTGATGCGTTTAAGGCTAACTAATGCTCCAGCGGTGTTTTTGGATTTGATGAATCGAATCTTCCGCGAGTTTCTAGACTGCTTTGTGGTTGTCTTTGTGGATGACATCTTGATTTATTCACTCTCCGAGGAGGAACATGAGGAACACTTACGAGTAGTGCTTGAGTTGCTTAGATTCCATAAGCTGTATGCTAAGTTTGGGAAATGTGAATTCTGGTTAAGGGAAGTTAAGTTCCTAGGCCATGTGGTATCTGGGGAAGGGGTGACTGTAGATTTATCCAAGATAGAGGCAGTGGAGAATTGGGCACAACCTAAGAATGCTTTTGAGATCTGTAGTTTCCTAGGGTTGGTCGAGTATTATCAGATATTTGTGAAGAATTTCTGTAGATTAGCTTCACCGTTGACTAGGCTGACGAGGAAAGGAATCAAATTTTTATGGAGTGAGACTTGTGAGAAGTCGTTCCAAGAGCTTAAAGTTAGACTTACCACTACTCCAGTCTTGATTATTTCGGAGAGGGGTTTGGGTTATTCAGTCTATTGTGATGCTTCATGAGAAGGTTTGGATTGTGTTTTGTTGCAAGAGGGGAATGTAGTAGCTTATGGCTCACGGCTGTTAAAAACACATGAGAGGAACTACCCTACCCATGATCTAGAGTTAGCAGCGGTGATATTTGCCTTGAAGATTTGGAGGCACTATTTGTATGGTGAGAATTTTGAGGTATTTTCTGATCACAAGAGTCTGAAGTATCTGTTTACTCAAAAATACTTGAATTTGAGGCAGATAAGGTGGATGGAGTTCATAGAGGGCTATGACTTTGAGTTGCATTATCATCCTGGGAAGACCAATGTAATGGCCGATGCCTTAAGTAGGAAGTCTATTAGTAGTGTGGCTTGTGTTGCCATCCGACAATGGGGGATGATGGGTACTCTTGGTGAGTTTGACTTATGTCTGGGCGAGTCTGTTAAGTCAGCAGCCTTATTTTCAGTAGTTGCACAACCAACACTTGTGAGCCAAGTGTTAGAAGTGCAGAAGGATGAATTGGACATGGAATCCTTCCGAGAGAAGATTTCCAATAGAAAGGTATAAAAAGGCTTGACCGTATATCCCGACCAGAGTGTGAGATACCATGACTGTTTGTTTGTGCCGGAGTCTTGCCGAGAGGAAGTACTCCGAGAGTTTCACCATTCACACCTTGCGTTGTATTCGAGAGGCACAAAGATGTATCACGACCTTAGTTGCCAATTTTGGTGGAGAGGTATGAAGAAGGATATAGCTATGTTTGTATTCAAATGCCTTACTTGTCAGTAAGTGAAGGCTGAGCATCAGAGGCCAATGGTTTTGTTACAACCCTTGCCTATAGTCGAATGGAAGTGGGAACATGTCACAATGGATTTTGTTGTGGGCCTTCCAAGGACACAACAGGGTAGTGATGCCATTTGGGTGGTAGTTGACCGGTTGACCAAGTCGGCACACTTTATAGCTATGCACGTGAGCGATTCGGTAGACTATCTTGCCGACCTTTACATTAGAGACATAGTGAGGTTGGGCGGGGTCCCTGTAACGATTGTTTTGGATAGAGATCCACATTTTATAGCTCGATTGTGGCAGAGCTTGCAGAGTGCCTTGGGCACTAGACTGACTTTTAGCACAGCGTATCACCCTTAGACTGACAGGCAGTCTGAGTGTACCATTCATATCCTTGAGGATATGCTTTGAGGTTGTGTCCTTGACTTCAAGGGCTCGTGGGAGAGACACTTGCCCTTAGTAGAGTTTGCCTATAACAATAGATTCCAATCGAGTATTGGCATGGCACCATTTGAGGCCTTGTATGGCCTACCGTGTAGATCTCCAGTGTGTTGGGCTGAGGTGGGTGATGCACCTTTGTTGGGCCCAGAATTAGTTCAGGAAACTACAGAGAAGGTAGCACTTATTTGTAAGAAACTGGTTATAGCTTAGAGTCACCAGAAAAGTTATGCCGACCGTAGGAAGAGATCCTTGTCTTTTGAGGTGGGAGATCATGTCTTTTTGAAAATATCACCTAGACAGGGTTTGATGAGATTCGGGAACAGTGGGAAGTTGTCCCCTTGGTTTATTGGCCATTTTGAGATCCTTGAGCGGATTGGGGACGTTGCTTATCATTTTCCATTACCACCACAACTTTCTGGAGTTCATGACATATTTCATATTAGTATTCTTCAGAAGTATGAGCCGAATCCATCGCACGTGTTGGATTGGATGGACTTAGAGATAGATAAGGATGCCTCGTATGAGGAGAGACCAATGCGAGTCTTGGATACTTGAGACCAAGTCTTATGAGGTAAGACGATTCCTTTGGTTAAAGTATTGTGTAAACATCACGGAGTTAAGGAAGCAACTTGGGAACGTGAAATGGAAGTCCGAAGAAATATTCAGACTTATTTGTTGATGTATAATTTAATATTGAGATTTTCATTATGTAAATGAAATGTAATGACATTGTATATGTTATGGGCATTTTGGGAACATGGATTCAATATAAGCATTGCATATGTTTTGAGAATATAAAAAATTGTGGGTGTTGTATCACCTTTGGAAGCATGGTATATATGGTAAAAATATATATATATATATTTGAAAACTCGAATTCTAATTAAACATTGTAAATGTTTTAGGAAATTGTAAATTTCATTTTAATATGGGACTTGTGTATTGAGTCGATGAGAATGGATGATCAGAGAATGGGTCATGGTATTGAATTTACAGGAATAAACATTGTTATGAATGGTCTAATGTTGATTTTGAACTTGACTTGTAATTTTGGGGACAAAATTCTTTAAGGGGGGAGGTTATAGCGATCCCGATTTTGACCCGTCACTTATTGTATTTTGGACTTGGGTTCATATTGTTTTGAATGGTGATTCATATCTTGTTTCCCTTGTCTCCCCTCTATTTTGGTTATTGGATTGTAGTTGTGTGTTTGGAACAAGTTGGTTGCTTGTTTTTCCAAACCTTTGTTGCCCAGATTTTTGCTCATTCGCTCGAGCGGCCATTCATGCGCTCGAGCGAGCTTTACAGTCTTTGCTCCTCCGCTTGAGCGGCACATCTCGTGCTCGAGCGGGCTTTGAGAACTCTCAGTACTTTACAGGTCTGCAAAACTACTGGGAGAGTGTTTTCTATGCTCGAGTGGGTGGGTGCTCGAGCGGCCTTTCCTGGGCTCGAGCGTTGGTTTGTTGTCTGCAAAACTTCTGGATGTGTGTTTTCTACGCTCGTGCGGTGAATTCTTGCGCTCAAGCGGTGAGCGTTCATTGTGTCTTGGTGCTCGAATGGCCTTTATTGCGCTTGAGCGTAACAACTTTTTTGTGTCTGACGCTTGAGCGCCAAATCCTCTGCTTGAGTGAACTATGTATATATCAGATCGCGAAAATGACATTTTTCATCACTTTTTCAGATCTTTTCATTCTAAAACCTAAAGTTGAGACCCTCTCTCTCTAAAACTCTCTCTCTCTCTCTCTCTCTCTCTCTCTCTACATTTTCACCTAGTTCTAGTGGTTTCTCCACCCATTCACCTTTGTTAAAAAGTTAAAGCATTTCAAGATCTACACTTTGATCCGAATAGAGTTGGGTTTGGACATTTTTGAAGTTCCACCCTTGCTTGGCTCATCTTCTCTCTTTGAGGTAGGGATTCTTCTACACTTTAATATGGTTTTTAACTTAGTCATTTGTCATTGTCTAACAATGGTGGGATTTGGGGATAATGTGAACAAACCTAGGGTTTGGGTGTAAAATGGAAAGAGGGGTTTTTGACAAATGAGAAATAAATGATTGTGGAGTTTGAAAATGATGTTGTATGGGATCATAATTGTTGATTTTGATACTTGGTTGATACTTGGGAAAAAGAGGGTTTACCCTAGAATGACTATGATATTTATTTTGTATAAATAAATGAAATTAGTGTTGTAAACATGAAATTGAACGAGTATTAGAATAAATGGTGAAATTGAGTAGATGATATGTCTCATCTTTGGAAATTTGGAATAAATTATATGTCTTGAGATTATATATCTGTTTAGAAATATCTGTATTAGGCTATCGGTGAAAGATAGCTTTGATTGTTGTAAAAATTGCATGAGGATTAGGTGAATTAAAACTAATCCATGGTTGGTTATCATTGAATATGATCATGTTGTAAATACATTGTCTATGTATGATTGTTTAGAAAGAAAAAGGGATGTACTCCACGTATGATTATGTGTTTAAATACATTATATATGTATGATTGTTTGGGAGGAGAAAGGGGATGGAATCCATTATAATTAAGTTGGCCGGAGTATCCTGGGTGAAAGTCCCGAAATTTATACATGGGTGCCGATCCGGCGGACGAAATTTTCGTAAAATGGCAGATTGAAGTGTTTGTGTGCTAATGGAGTGATTGTAGAACCACTGAGTTGCAGTTTTATTTGGGCTATTAAAAGAATAATGAAATTGGCTCATGTATTGAAATGAATTGCAGGAAAATGAATCGAAACGTGGATTTGGTATTCTATGGTATATAAAAACGGGAATGTTTTGTCGCAGGCATTGTTTATGCATATTGTACTTATATCTTTGTTAAATCTCATACATTGTGTTAGATTATTCCTACTGGGCTGTGGCACACCCTATTTGGGAAAAACATTTTCAGGTATTGATGGCATGCCTCCACCAAGGCAATAGTATTGAAGGGATTTTTGAGAAGCAAGAGCTTCTTTGCTTTGTTTCACTTTTTGTATAGCCTAGAGCTTAGATTGTATGAGCTAGTCTCAATTTTGTTGTAACCAAGCCAAGGCTTGGAAAGGTGTAAGCCTATGTTAAAATCTTTTGTACTATTAACTTTATGAAATGAAAGAACGTTATATGTTGATTCGTGAAGTTATTTATATATATTTCGGTTGAATTCATGGTTATATTTTGGGGGCATTACACGTGGCGACTGCGAAAGCAACCATCAGTATGATGACCGTACTGCTGATGGAATGTGCAATATTGGGTAGTGTTATGTCTATGTGGGAGAGGGTTAGGGAGAGGTTGAGGATCGAGAGGTTTGAGATACCTTTTCTCCGTTAGTACCTTCAATGCACAGGTTGGGCTCATGTGGAGATGGGAGAAGGTTCGTTTTTAGAAGGAGGAAGCATTAGTGTTAGAAATATTAGAAAATGGGTTGGCGCGTATTGGCTAAGTATTTATGGGTTTGGGACAAGAATCAAGATGGGTGTTTCTGGTAAAGCATTTCTTTTCATTGCTTACCCCCTGATTCAAAATGCTCCTCACCTGAGCGATAAAAGTGTCATTCACAGTCTTTGCAACAACTGCAAGCACTTGCTGCTTGTTCAATCCTTTGACCTTCAAAGTCTCAATAGCCCACCAAAGATGTGCATAGGGATCAATACTTGCCCCGACCTTGTTCTTGTCACTTGCTTCAGCTTGGCTAAGGGATTGGGTGGTTACATCAAAGCGAAGCCCATTTGTTGTTGATATATCATCACCCAGACTTGAGATAGCTTCGGGTTGGCCCTTTCCAATTGCAGCTTGCCCCAAGATTGGGGAGCTTTTTGACATGAACTTTTTGGTATATGATGTGGTTAGTGATGGAGCTAATACCCCAAAGGCTAAATCTGCCATAGTTCTGTGAAGATCTTTAATCATGCTCAACTACTCAGGAGTAGTAGGTTCGGCCATTGGTGCCCGCAGTGTATTTGAATCGACTTGGTCTTGATGAATCGGTTGGGTTGGACTAGAACTAGGCTATTGTGGAGTTTGAGTTCAAGTTTTGGGGTTTGAGATGATTGGGGTTCAAGCGCATCCATCATGCACAAGTCCGTGCTTTATGGAATAAACACCTCAGGCTTGGGTAAATGGGCCAGGGTGATATATATTGTGGGGTCGAAGGTAGGAGGTAGTGTATGGATGAGGTTAAGATGAGGCGGAGGTACTTGGTCATGGATGGGAAATGGGTTGGTGGTAACATTGGGTTCTTGAGGTGGAGCTATCGTCTGGTTGTCGATGAGATTCTGAACCTCATGACAAAGGCGGTAGCAACAATCAGTGCCATGACCACGCTGCTGATGGTACGCATAGTATTTGGTGGGGTTACATCTAGCAGGAAGTGGGTCAGGAAGAGGTTGGGGATCAAGGGGTTTGAGATACCCTCTTTCCATAAGGACTTTTAGCGTGTGGGTTAGGCTTATATGGAGGGGGTGAAAGTTCTTCCTTGAGCTCGGGTTAGGCTGGCTGTTTGTGGGTTGGTATTAGCAAAGGGGTCGGCAATTTCGGGATCAGCGGCAACGGTATTGATTTCAGTTGGGTTTAGGAATAGTGTTACTGCTAACATTGGTACTCTTGGAAAACACCCTCCTTGTCGGTTCGCTTGTTCTTTGAATAATTCCCTTCTTGAAAGCACTCTCAATCTAAATCCCCAATTCATATAAAGCAGTGAAGGTAGATAGTGGCACGACTATCATCCTCTGTAACATGTCTGGTTCAAGGTTCTGAACTACCAAGCGAACTTGTTCCCTCTCTGAAGGCCTATTGGTCATTCGCGCGGCCTTCGCCTTCTATCTTGTAACAAAGTCTATGAAGGGTTCTTAGGGATTTTGAGAGGTTGCCTCCAATTCGCTGATTGTTACCTCCATCTGAGTATTGTAGGAATACTGATTAACAAATTCCTTTGATAGTTCTTCCCAATTTTGCTTGGTTGAGTCTTCCAGTTTGGCATACCAGATGGCTGCCACCTTTGATAAGGTCCTTTCGAATAATGACAATTTTTGAGCCCATGTCAAGCCTATTGGTTTTAAGACATTCGAGAAGAGACAGATGTGGATTATATGACCTCCGCTTCCATGAAATCTATCAATGTGTGGCATTTTGAACTTCTCTAGCAATCTTACAGAAGCCTCAGTATAATCGTCTTTATTGTCAGGAATGAAATTGAAGCCTTGAGATTTCTTAAACATCTTCTCCAGCTTGGCAATTTTTATCATGGCAGGATCGATGCCATTGATGTTGAAAGAAAGAAGCCGTCTGTGAGGTTGTCCCGGAGGCTTGAAAGCTTGAGCTTGAGCTAACACCTTTTAAAATTGTAATATCTCAGTTTCTAATATGTATCGAATTGGTGTAAGTTGGTGCCTATCATCTTAAAATTTGTATGGTTGTCGGACTCTTGACATTGATGGGTTGGCAAGTGAACCTTGAATGTTATAATTGAGGACCCTTGGGTGATGTTTGGAACCTTGATTGAAGCCTTAACAAGGTATTTGGACAAGATTAGATCAAAAGCCCCAAATTTGAGTTTTTGTTTTTGACCAGCCTTCACTCTTTTGCCCTTTTCTCTTTCTATACTTTGAATTTGGATGTAAGGCTAGAACCATTGAAAAGCTTGTTTCCAGGGCTTCGATTTGGACACAAGAACCACCTAAAACGGAGTTCGAACGAGAGAGTTATGCCTATTTGAGTTTCTGTGCTGGAAACATGCTCGCTCGAACGAGTTTTTCTTTGCTCGAGCGAACAGTGCGTTTTTCTGAAATTCTGAGAGCTTGTTTTCTCCGCTTGAGCCAAGCTTCCTTCACTCGAGCGAAGCGTATGAACTCAACAAGTTTAAAAATCATTTTTGGTCCACTTTTTGATTATTCTCTCTTGCTCCTGCTCTCTCTCTTCTTCCTCTTTTCCATCATTGTTGTGGGTTTCAAGCTTTCAAGCTTGAGTTTGATCGCCTTCATTTCACTTTTCAACCCATGTTCCTTATATCAAAACGAAGAGCACACCTAGGGGTTTCAATCTATCCAAGCGGATCGTGTTTTCGTTGAAGTAGAAATCTCAAGTTTCTCTCTCTCCTTGTTTAAGGTAGGGATTTTCCTTGCTTCTCTTCAATAATATATTGTGCATAATATCAAGTTTCTCTCTCTCCTCTATTGCATAAAACCGTCATTTTGAGGAGATTTTTAAAAAGACATGTAAAAGAAGCTAGTGTTTTTAATTTATGGAAATTGAATTGATGATTTAAGTGAAATATAAAATGTTTAGGTCATGAGAATGTGATTTTGTGTCAAATAGTAAAAAGCCCTAATTTATGTTTAACCCTAGTTATGAAATCTATATTGGGAATGAAGAAAGCTTCAATTGGTATTTGATTTATGAAATTAAGTTTATGTTTTGTAGAGATGAGAATAAATAATGATGAATAATGGTTGGTTGGAGAAATTAAGATGAGTAATTAAATTAATTAATTGGGGATAATTTATGATGATTATTGTGTTATGAAATTGAGTATGAAGACTTAATAATAATGTGGAAAAGTTAAGAGACCATTGGAATACAAGAATTGAGAATGCTTCTAAAAATGTGCCATATGCTTTTAGTGGATATGTTATTGGATGAATTTGGTAATAAAAATAATGATTGTTGTTATTGGTTTTGTCGGGATGGTAACAACGAATGACTTGATGAATATTAAAGAATGTTGTGGAACATAATGAGTATGTGTTATTGAGCTAATAAGTAATGCAAATGATGAACGAATGTGTTGGCTTTGCCCACAAATCATAATGAGCAATGACTTAAGAAATTGATGGATTGTGAGGTTGCCTTGGGGTCTGTTTCCCGCCGTAGTTGATCCGGCAAAGCGTGGCGCTTAATAAAGGTTCTACTTTTCTTCCGGAGTAGCGCCCGGTAAAGCGTGTGGGTTGATGAAACGTGTAAAGGTTTCGCGTTCCTTCCGGCTTGTGACCGGGAAAGCGTGAGGTTTCGCGTTCCTTCCAGCTTGTGACTAGTAAAGCATGAGGTTCCATATTCCTTTCGGCTGGTGACCGGTAAAGCGTGTGGCATGATGTTAAGGCTTGGTAATGGAGCCGGTGTCCAATTTGGATTGTGAGGAATGATTATAATGAGATTTGTACATGTGTTTTAGAGAATGGAAAGTGAATAATCTTGATTGGGTAAAGTCGAATATATGGAATTGTATGGGTTCTTTTTATGTGGATTATAATGGGCTATGATGTGTTGTGACATGTAGGAGAATGACTCATTGTTATGTTTATACTTCTATGTAAAGTTAGCAAGGGATTCTTGAAAATACTCTTTTTTGAAAAATATATTCGACTGATACAGAAACAAAAGAAAGAGTTTTTCCTGAAAAGTTTTTAATGAATTTTTTTTTTATGAGAATGGTACTACCTATACATATTGTAATGTGAGTATGAAAAGAGCACAATGAATTTATGTTTATATCACTCTTTAGCATTTCATGACCACTTGTATCTAGGGACCTTATTGTTTAGAATCAAGGAAGATTCCTACTGGACTTCATGTTCATCCCAATTATTTTAACCATTTTTTAGGAACAAAGTTTGGGATGCCGAATTGAGGATTGAAGAGTTTATTTTCTATTACATGCCATAGTGTAAATTAGAGATGTTTGTTGTAATGAGAGATTCATGTGTAATTCAATGTGAACCTTGACATGTATTATTGTTGTATTTGTTCGAGAGAGAATAGTATTATTGTTACTCCATGTAATGAGTATTTGTAATTATAATTGTAGTTAATAAAATGGACTTGTATGGAGGGTTTTGGTTATATTTTCGAGTAATAAAATCTGGGGTGTGACATGCCGGAGGCCTAAAAGCTTGAGCTTGAGCTAACACCTCTTGGGAATTCGGAACTTGAAGGTTTTCAGCTAGCGGATGTGGATCAAGATTTGGCTGGGCAACCGGGATTGGATGTGTGGTAGATGCTGATGCCCCAGATGGGCGTTGCATTTCAGCAATGGTCTCATCTTGCACAACTATCCTTTAATTTAGTATATCCATGGTTTTTTGAAAGGCCGTCATTATGAACACAACTTCTTCCGGACTCTGTGCCATCATGGGTCTGCTGAGTTGGCAATTGGGGAAATGGATGGGTGTAACCTCAGAGTTGACTAACAAGGATTTTGACCTGGTTGCACTTGATGTATCTGAACTGGATTAGTCTAGACGAGTTTGATTGGATTGGGCTTTTTAGAGTGGGTCTTTTGGCATTAGAATAGATCTTTTCTGAGTTGGCCTTTGAAGATTAGATAGACTGGAGCTTTGCTGACTGGGTTTTTCTGTGATTGGATGGACTGTGATGGGTTAAGACTTTCCAGGTTGGATTGGGTTGGACATTTGCTAAGTTGGGTACTGCTCATTCTTTGGCTCCGACAAGCCTAGCATTAAAAACAAATACCCCATCAGATCAGGGTACTGGGTATGCTGGTCAAAACAAAGCAAGATACAATTTTGGCCCTAGTTCTGGTTTTGATATTTTTCCACCATATCAAACACAAACCCATGGATTTTGACCTAAATTCTGATTCTGATATGACCCACAAGTTTGAAAGGAACCACCTCAAGATTAAGAATCTCCAATGATTGCATCACACATTAGATTTCATATTTTGCACAAAAGCATTCAAAACACCCCTATGAGAGGTTAGGGTTTCCCTGTCCTAGCTTTGGAGTGATCTAGAGTTCCACTATTCAAACAAGTGGTTTCACAACATCCTGAATCGGGGTGAGCCTCTTGTCCTAGTTTGGAACAGTCACTAGAGCTTACTACATGCACTAGGTCAATCGGTCAAAAATGGTACCTCAACAAGATTACCTAATATACCTCCCACACCTAACACTGAGAAGTTAAAGGAGGATCAAGCGGTACAACAATAATCTAGATCCAAAGGTTGTGTTTCCAACATGGCAGATCCCACGACCGGCCAGCCCTTTTGGCAAGCTTTTTAGGCAGGCCTTCGGCAAGCCGTCCAGGAACAGTAGATGGAAAACACAGTGACTTAAGAGCATCATGAAAATGCAATGCAAAGAACATATATATGTAAATAAAATATCACATCATGAAGTTCAAGTCAAGTTCTCTAGGTCCCCTGTAAAGTCACTAGAAACTGTAGCCTATTTCTCGTGCTCCTTAGAGGAGTTTAGTCTCTTCGGATACGATAGCCCTACAGTTCAGACTCCTATGGTTCTGAAACTGGTTTCACAAGTGCAATGTGAAACAGAAAAAACACAAATGAGAGTCCAAATCCAGCAAATCTTTGGAAAATCCATTTACAATCAGAAATACCAAAAATAGACTGCATTGCCAGATTTTAGAGTCACCACCTAAATATTTTTGGAAAGTTTAGAAAACTTGTGACTCGTGCTAAAGGCCACCTGTCCGTCATAACCAAAGTGTCTTGGCTCGAGAACTTAGGTATGAGAGGGGAAGGTCATGAATTGAGCACCCCACTCACCCGATCAATCGACATCTACTAATTATGATGTGATTTTTATGTACACTATATGCTTATGTTCTGATTATTAATATGCAAACATTACTATGTGAGGCACAAAAGTATAGACTACGCCACTCACTTTGAATACTTTGATTTCATGTTTGTTTAAAAAGAGTTTTGAATATGTGCTAATTAAAAAGGCAAGCTCATATGTACATTAATCAAAATAATCCTAACTTAAGCGAAATAGCCTTCATCCACCGGCATTCAAAGAGATATTTCAAATAAGCACTTAGCCTCATGGTAGTATGCTTGACATGTCAACACAAACACACATGCAATATGTTAAAACAAAAATGCTCACCTAGTACTCAACCATGGCAAGCTAAAGAGAAGAAAATAATTAGAAAAATACATGCTCTACTATGCAAGTGACTAATGTAACACATAAAAATGCAACTACTAGGTTCAGTTTTTAACATGTTAGACAGATCAACTCAAAGCATGCGACAGTGCACATATACAAGTAAGTAGAAAATGAAAACAAGGTTAGAATGATGAACCAAACTCAATGCTTGCAAAACATGGATACTAAGCATGGAAACAATATGAGAATGGAAAACATGATGCTACCACGATAAGTATATAAATAAAAGGGAGAAAGAAATGGGGGTTGGAAGACATACAAATATTACAAGTGTTACCAATTTGCCCTCGCACAAGATGGCCCAAATGAATGTCCTAATTAAACTAATTATTACAACATCAAATGAATTAATGACATTAACTAACTATTACAAATTCGAATGAAGCCAACTAATAAATTTCACATACTAATAAGTGCTAATTTAATGGACTTGAACGGGAGGCGAGGAGCCACATGCGCGCAACCGAGAACATCCTCTCAGAAATCTCTCTATTTGCTGCCAGAATCTACTCTGTTTGTAGTTAGAAAATTATTCTGTTTTGGCATCAGGTTCTACTCTGTTCCGCTGTAAAAATGCCACTGCTTATGCAAAATTGGTGGCAAGTCGGCTTTGAAAAGTGGTCGGCTGTACAGAGTGTTGGCTGGCCGGCCACTACTTTTAAGGGATATCCTGCTACCAGAGTGTTACCAGGAGATGTTTATCCTCTCTGTCCTTTCCTATCATGAAGATGATCAAGGGAGGGGTATATTTGATTCACAAATCATCACTTGTCACAAATTTGTTGCATGATGATCTATGAACTGATAGGACAAAAGCACAATAAAATGAAACAAAAGAGGAACAACACCTCATTCATGGAGTTACCTCAAGGAAAGGGGTGGACATTGCTTCATGAATCTTTGAACATCATTAAAAAGTATGCAATGGTCCATGACGCAATGGGTTCAATATAACGTCCGATTGAACCCAACTCAATTTTATTATCTTTTTACCTATTTTACTCTAATTTTATTAGCCTTTTTTACATTACCTTTCCATTTCTTATCTTTTCTTCCTTTTGTCCAAAAGTGTAGATTACATCCACTAAGTCCAAAAGCAATAAAGATAGCAAGCACGACTTGGCCCGAGAAATGAGCTTGTCATGCCTTTTTCTAATGGGGAGATTACAAAGGAAGAATCAAACTCATTTACAAGCAATTAGGGATTCGGAGTCAAACTCAAAATGAGCGATAATGACTAGTTAGACTCAAAAGAGCGATAATGACATAGCTAAACCCAAAATGATCTATAATGACTCCAAATCCAAACTTGATAATAAGCTATAATGAACCTTTCCTTTGTGATTTCCAAGGGTCTAACTAGAAAGTTAGTCCTTTAGAAGTGATGCACCGGTGATAAAGAGAAGTGTCAAACAAGAGGTTGTGCTTAGCATGAGAGAGATGTAATGCCTTGGCAATGAACCTCCGAAGAGATTAAACCATTAAACATGTCAAGTCTCTTTTTTATGCCTTGAGCAACAATCTAGTGTTAGATACAACTCTTAATCAAAGAAAGCAAAGAGAGGAGGGAGATTGCAGAGGTGATTATGCAAAAGTGATTATTACAAAAGTGTGAGTACTTATATCAAAACCATGTAAAGAAAGCTATCAACTCAAATGGATTCGTGGCTATGGCCTAAACACCCAAATCCATGAAGACTTACAACAACACAAGCATAGTATTCGAAGCATAAACTAAATAAACACACTAAATAGCCCCTAAATAGCACAAAACAGTGCTGAAAATCATTTTGAAAATGGTAGAAAACTTGAACAAAAATGGAAGGAAAGAAGCCTAGTAAGCAAGCCAAAGAAGGGTGGCTAGCCCCTCCTCTTTTTTGTGACTTAAAATCATATTTTTAGGCTTAAAAACACTCTAAAAAATAGCGTGAAAGGGCAAAGAAAAGAGATAGAAAAAGATGGTACAAAAGCTCAAAGATTACCCTTTAAAGAGAGGATACTCTTCTAGTTCACAAACCACAAGTTGAACACTCTCAAGAGATGAAATTTGTGCTCAAGAATCTCAGCAAGATGCCTCAATTTTATGCTTAGGAAGTTTATGTGTGACGACCCCGACTTTTGTACTATTATATTATATTGTTTTAATAAGCTTAATTACATGATATTGAGTTTAATTGTGTGATTACATGCTCAATTTTGTAGTTATCTGTTCTTACATAGAATATCTATTCACTCAACGACTTAGAATCAGAAATTAAAAGCCTGCACGACTTTAGAAGCCAAAATTAACTAGCCCGATAGACTAATTAGAATATTTAAAATTTTATGGCAACTTTCGTCAAAATTTGATTCGGACCAAAATAATTTGGATAAAATAATTAATATCAATCAAAATTGAGTAGGATTAATTAATCATAAGCAAGCTTAATTAGACTAAGCTAATTACACCATATAAAAGCCTAATTCATCTCTTAAACTCACAATATACAACTTTGAGCTGAGGTTTTGAGAAAGAAGGAAGGAGAATTCAATATTTAGAGAGGGAACAAGGAGTATTGTAAAGGATTGTGGAACATTTGAAGATTTGAGTCATGTATAAACTAAATTCATAGAGTTATAGGATAAGTTGTTTGAATTTGAGTAGGTTGAGCATGAATTACCATGAATATGATGAATTTGAGTTGAATTATGCACATGCATGCTTGATATTTCATTTTAAGTTAAGATTTCTTGAAATTCATACATGCATGAAGCTTAGGAGGCATGAACTTGAAGATCATCCGTGGATTCATGCATTTCATATCACTTTGTGGTGTTTTAAAAAGAAAAGGACTCAGTCTGTAACATGCATGGTTTTAACTTGACAATATAAGCTTGAATTTGGACAATTAGAGCATGAATTTGAATAAATGGTTTCAAATTGGGAGTGTTTTCATGTTATACAATGTTTTCCCAAGTTTTTGTACCAAAAACACAAGTTTTGGACCTTTGAATATCAAGTTTGAACTTCAAACACAATTCTGGAAATTCCAGAATTCGACCAGTTCGCTCGAGCGAGGAAACCTTCGCTCGAACATGAAATTCATGCTCCTAGCATTTTTGCAGACATGTGCACGGTAGCTCGAGCAACAAAGTGCACGCTTGAGCGAACCCACTTTTATTCAATCTTTGGCTCGAGCCACCATCGAGCGACCGTCGAGCATAAAATTCAAGAAACCAGTACTTTTGCAGAGTTTACAGACCACTCAAACGACCACCCTTATTTTTGAACCCCGGCTCGAGTGAAGGAAGTTTCGATTGAGCGAGGACCCTATTTTCAGCAAAATTTGGCTAACTCTTTCTAGTGCATAATTGCATTCTCATGTCATTTCTAACATTCTTAAGCACCAAATGGACTCATATAATCATAGAATGAGTTAGAGACACATGTGAAGAATTGCATTAAAATGAAATGGTGCTTCAATTATGCTTTTGTCATGTGTTTTGTTTAGGTGGACGTCCGAGGCTTAGTGGCAACACAAACCACTGTGAGTAGTAACTTTATAAAGATATGTTCAAGTAACATTTATTTTTGAAATTGGTATTACTGCCGAAATTGATATATGATTGATTGACTAGTTTATTAAAATGTTACTTTCTGTCGATGAATGAAATTCACTTTTGAAACTATATTGTGGCATCCATTGATTATGGGCCCTTGCATGGGGGTAACAATACCATGGCTATTGGATTAATTGAAACACGAAGATCTTTGGTTTAACCTTTCGCGGTCCATTGGTTTAACCTCTTGCGGTCCATTGGTTTAACCTTTCACAGTCCATTGGTTTGACCCTTTGTGGTCCATTGGATTGATCTTTTGTGGTCTATTGGTTTGACCCTTCGTGGTCTATCGAATTAACCCTTCATGGTCCATTGGATTGACCCTTCGTGATCCATTGGATTAACCTTTCGTGGTCCATTGGTTTGACCCTTTGTGGTCCATTGGCTTGACCTTTGTGGTCCATTGTTATTGGAATCTTATCGCTTCATGGATGTGCCACTTAATTTAATATTGAAAGATATTAATGATGAAATTTATTGGTCAATGAGAATTGATTATTGAGATCTAGTTTGGCTATGTTATCGAACTTCGTTTATATAACCGCTTTATTCTATTATTTGTCACTGGGCCCTGGCTCACTATTTATTTATATTTATATATGTAGGCAGGCAAGCTGAACATCAGGGTTAAGAAAGCCTGGAGTCTTCCCGAGTCAGCCTTTTGAGGAGCTTCCAAGCAAAGTGAACCAAGCTCTGTTGGAGCCATGCTAGTTAAACCCCCCCTTTTTGTTTGTTCAATGGTTTTGTATTTGTGTATAACTGGGGTTTGTATAACTATAAGACATGAATGTTTGTACAAATGTAATGAACGTACTTTTGGAAGAAATCTTTGCTTATAATACAAAGCTCTTTTTATATACGCACGGCTCCATGGATAAATTTTATGTTATATTATACTTCCGCTAAGCCCCGTACTTTAGAATAAATGGACTATTGGTATGAAGGTCGTAGGTAATCTATGATTATTGGCCGGTCATGACGCTAAACCTATAGGGGCTGGTTTGGGTTATGATAGAGTGGTATCAAAGCACGAGTTATATCTCACTCACTTTTTCATTGAGCTATAGAGAGTCTAGAGGAGACTTTAGGATTGTATTCATGTGTATTTAAATGCTAGACTAAGATAATTTGCACGATTACATATTTGAAATTGTACATGCATATATGCTGCGATGTTGTGTTTGTTATAATACAAAGTTTCCTATAGAAAATGGTGAGGAGAAGAGGTGACGAGCTAGAGGAGGCAACCTCCTCAAGACTGGATAGGGTGGAAAGGATGATGCAGGACATGGCTGAAGCCATAAGACAACAACAGCAGTGGCAAAAACAACAACAACGACTGCCACCCCCGCTTCCAATGGCTGTACCACCTCCAACTCAAGGGTGTCAGACAGGGGACTGTACTGTTGCTTTGACTAGAGAATTCAAAAAGATGAAGCCAACCTTGTTTCATGATGGAATTGAACCATTGAAGGCAGAAGCTTGGGTCTTAGGGATTGAGAAATTCTTTGAAGTGTTTCCATGTACCGAAGCTCAAAAAGTACAACTAGTTGCATTCACCTTAGAAGATGATGCTAGGCGTTGGTGGATGTTAGTTCGCGATGAGAATAAGGATATTACTTGGGCTCGTTTTTTTAGAGATCTTTTATGAGAAGTACTTCCTGCAATTCGTGCGAGACAGGAAAGTGTTTGAATTCATGAAACTCAAGTAGGAAAACAAATTAGTTGCTGAATATAAGGCTTAGTTTACAGAGTTAGCCCAATTTGCACCCCATATGGTAGATACAAACTACAAGAAAGTTAGACAATTTGAGGGAGGATTGCGTGACACAATCCTAGACAGAGTCAATGTACTCAAATTACCGACATATGTTGTCACGACCCGAACCCGCCCCCGTGGGTTAAGGACATAACCGGCCAGTAATCATGAGATTACCTACGGCCTCAAACCAAACCAAACATATTTTAACAGAGTTAATGGGGGCCAAACGAAAGCAATTTAAAAACTTTGTCCTTAGAGCTGTGCTTACATGGCACGTCAACAAGTTATACATATTAACATTAACAACTCACAACAGAATTAAAGTATCAAAAGTTTTGTATAGAAAGGATCATTCAAAACTATGTCAACCCGTGAAATTATACACAAACATATACTAAACTTCACCAATGTGACAAAATATAACTACATAACAGAAGGGCGAAGATGGGTCTCGTGCGTGAGACACGAGGGCTGACTTTCCAAACCTATGTTGATCCACTTAGGCTTTACTGGGGCTGGGTCTGGACCTCCCTTGGCTCACCTACAAACACATGAATGAGCGTGAACAAATGCCCAGTGAATAATATCAAGTAAGAGAAATGCATTGAAACATTATACAACAAACGACCTGGGGCCCAATTCATTCATGTCAACTGGCCTTTGGCATTTTCAAACTTTCATATCAGACTGGCTCTTAGGCCCTTATATCAGACTGGCTCTTAGGCCCTTGAAACTTTTCAGATCAAACTGGCTCATAGGCCTTTCAAACTTTCATATCAAACTGGCACATAGGCCTTTCAAACTTTTCATATCAAACTGACACATAGGCCTTTCAAACTTTTCATATTAAACCGGCACATAGGCCTTTCAAACTTTTCATATCAACTATGTCCACCATTCAAATTAACGAACTTCGTAAAACTTACATAGCAATAGCAAATGGACAATAACGTATGTCAGATATTACTCACAGTGATCGGCTTGTGGAGTTGCCCTAGAGCTTGACCCTACATATCATGTAACACATATGGATCACAATTAGTTCAATCCATTCTTTAATTCACATACTCCTCTTTAGGCTTTATTCTTATCTCTTTAACTCAATTATAATGTTCGATGCATGCCTAAGAGTGATTGCAAGTAAAAGAGAACGGAAAACGAAACACAGAGCGAGCATACTAAATTTCAGAAAATAGGGTCCCCGCTTGAGCGTGGAATTCCCCGCTCGAGCGGACCCCTCGAGGCCTACAAAGTACTGGATAGGTGAAATTTACACTCGATCGCCCACTCTGGCGCTCGAGCGGAAGGCCTCTCAACATAGCTCCCCGCTCGAGCGTGAACTTACCCGCTCGAGCGGAATCTATGTCTGCAAAAAGTACTGGATGCATCATTTTTGTGCTCGAGCGTGAACTCGGACGCTCGAGCAGAAGTTCATCCTACAAGATCCCTGCTCGAGCGTGAACTTCCCCTGCTCGAGCGGACACTATGCCTGCAAGAAAAATACTGGGAGCTCGAAATCCACGCTCAAGCGGCTATTCCCCCGCTCGAGCGGGCATCAAAATTCTTGGTTTCCCAGATTGTGTTCTTAAGCTCTAATTCAACCTTCAAACAACATTCATTGCATGCAATGGCTCAAATATCACATATTCACATACTAACATGGTATAAACACCAAAACACATCATCATGGGGCTCAATTTCATGAATCAAGCACATGCATGGCTCAATTCAAGTTCAATTCTATCATATGCATTCTTGCATTCAAAGCTCCTATCTTTAATTATTCAAACATGCATACTAATCTTGACTTCATTTCTATTCCAATTAATGCAAATGGTGTTCATTCACATGGAACACAACAGAACATGCTTGCATGTAGGATTAAACACTCATATTTCCACATTCAACTTAATACATGTTTGTTTATGCAAAATCATGGTGATCCTATACATGCATGTGCATTTCGACTTCAATTTCATCAATTAGAGCACAACTCTTGTTCTTGATCACCAATTAATCTTTAATTCACAAGATTACAAGTTCAAACTCATGAATTCATAATCAATCACTTACCTAAGAGCTCAATCTTCTTAATCTATGGTATAATTTAGAGTTGGGCTTCAATTCTCCAAGCCTTAAGACCAAAATTGCACATTTCCTCCCCCTTTCTCCCACTATGGCCGGCCCCTCTCTCTCTCACAATTGTATCTCTCAGATTTTTGAGCTCAAAGAGTTAAAGGAGAGTGTGGTGCCTTTGTACAACAAGCCCCACTAACACTTATTTAATAATAATAAATAATTAGATACTAATTCAACAGTTTAACGCCTTAATCTGGCCCTAATCAATTTTTCAATTAAGTTTCACCGTAGGCTCTAAAAATTACGCCAATCATAATGGCACAATCAATTTCGGGTTCTGTGGCCGATAAGGCCTTCAATTTAATTTCCAAGGCAGATAATTAAACAGATATTCCTACGGTGAACAGATAGAAATTCAAAACCACATATTTTCATATAATGGCACACAAAATCATGTTAGACACATAATCATACCCGTATTAAGGACCAGTTAACAAACTACGGAACAGGGGTATCACATATGTGGATGTGCTTGGTAGGGCACTAATAGCAGAGGATAATGTGGCTAATCATAAACAGAACTTTGAATGGAAGGGCAGGAGATAGAATTTTAATAAGGGGGCAATGTCAACGAACAAGAAGTCAAAATCTGGGAGTTCTAGTAATACTGGTTCAAACCAAAGTGGTAACTCAGTACCAACTTGTGCTACTTGTGGAAAGAAACATTGAGGTGTTTGTTACCGCACATCAGGGGGCTGTTATCACTGTGGAAAGCGAGACACATTGCAAAGGATTGTACACAACCACGTCGAAGTGGAAATAACGGTACTGCAAGTTCAACTAGATCTACTCCAACATTGGGAACAAATGCAACACCCACTACAACAAGAAATAAACAGAGACAATGAAGGGTTTTTGCATTGATTCTGGAGGATACTCAAAATACTAAGGCTGTGGTTTTAGGTACTCTCCTTATTTTTAATCAAGATGCATATGTGTTAATTGATTCGGGTCCGACACATTCTTTTATCTCTTATGTGTTTGAACATAGATTAAATAGACCAATGGAATCATTGCCTGTATGTTGTGTGTGTCCACTCCATCTGGGAAACCTGCTTTATGTTCATCTGTTTATCGTGCTTGTGAAATACGTATTGATAATGTGATATTGTTTGTGGATCTACTGCCTCTTAATATTAGACACTTTGATGTAATTTTGGGAATAGATTGGCTGTTTAAATATTGTGCAACTAATGATTGTGTAACAAAACGAGTTTTATTTAGGCCTCCAGAACACGATGAAATTATGTTTGTGGGTAATGGAGTAGTACCTCCACCTTATTTGATTTCTGCAATGAAAGCTTGTAAATTACTCAAGAAGGGATGTCAAGGGTACTTCTGTTGTGTGATGACCGAACAAACCATGGATGTCACCCTAGATAGTATACCAGTAGTGAGGGACTTTTTTGATGTGTTTCCAGATGAATTACCTGGACAACTGGTAGATAGAGAAATTGAATTTACAATTGATGTGATACCGGGTACACAACCAATTTCTAAAACTCCCTACCATATGTCTACTACTGAAATAAAAGAATTGAAAATTTAGTTACGGGAATTGCTTGATAAAGGGTTTGTTAGACCGAGTACATCACTATGGGGCGCACCGATACTTTTTGTAAAAAAGAAAGATGGCACTCTCCAACTATGCATTGATTACCGAGAACTCAACAAGGTAACAATGAAAAATAAATATCCTTTGCCATGTATTGATGAATTGTGTGATCAGTTGCAAGGAGCATAGATATTCTCAAAAATTGACTTGAGATCGGGTTATCATCAATTAAAGGTTAAGGCTTAATACGTTGAAAAGACTGCCTTTCGAATCAGATATGGACATTACGAGTTTTGGTCATGCCTTTCGGAGTGACAAATGTAACTATGGCATTCATGCATCTGATGAATAGAATTTTTAAACCCTTCTTGGATGAATTTATTGTCATGTTTATTGATGATAGTCTCATATATTTTAAAAATAGAGATGATCATGAACAACACTTAAGAATGACTCTCTAAACACTTAGAGAAAAATAGTTGTAAGGGAAATTCAAAAAATGTGAATTTTGGCTTGATGAAATCACGTTTTTGGGACACATCATTAATAAGGATGGTATATCTTTTGATCCTCATAAAATAGAAGCAATTATCAATTGGCGTCCCCCAACTAATGTGTCAGAAGTTCGTAGTTTTATGGGATTGGCAGGTTATTATCGAAGATTTGTTAGAGACTTCTCGAAAATTGCTATGCCATTGACTCAGTTGACTTGAAAAGGGGAACTATTTGAGTGGATGGATCAGAGAGAAACAGCCTTTCAAGAATTGAAGACAAGAATGACCACGACTCCAATTCTTACTATTCCCTCAGGTACCGAAGGTTTTGTAATCTTTAGTGATGTATCTTATAAGGGTTTGGGTTGTGTCTTAATGCAGAACAACAAGATGATTGCATATGCCTCTCGACAATTGAGGCCACATGAGAAGAACTACCCCACACATGACCTAGAGCTTGCTGCAGTTGTGTTTGCATTAAAAATATGGCGTCACTATTTGTATAGGGCCAAATGTGAAGTGCATACAGATCATAAAAGCTTGAAATGCTTTTTCACACAGAAGGAGTTGAACATGTGTCAAAGGCGATGGCTTGAATTAATCAAAGACTATGATTTGCAAATCCACTATCATCTGGGCAAAGCCAATACTGTGGTAGCTGCACTCAGTAAAAAGAATATGGGGAATCTTGCCTGTTTACTCACAAATCAGAGAGAGTTGCTACTAGAGCTTGAAAAACTTGAAATTGAGGTGGTGCCTTTTGAACAAGATAGCTTGATAGCTGTAATGTCTACACAGCCTGCCATTATTGAAGAAATTAAGCAAAAACAAATAAATGATGAGCTTTTGAAGAAGATTTGTGATGAGCTTGACACTAAGCCTAAACCGGGATTCATGATTAAAGATTCTGTGTTGAAATTTCAAGGGAGATTGTGTATTCAAAATGATGTAGATTTGAAAAGAAACTTCAAATCTGCCATTTTACAGATATTTCGTCCGAAGGAATCGGCACCCATGTATATTTTCTCAAACATGTCATTTTACGATTATTTTGTCCGCGGGAATCGGCACCGATGTATGTTTTCTCAAATATGCCATTTCACGGATATTTCATCCGAAGGGATCGGCACCCATGTATGTTTTCTCAAATATGCCATTTTACGGATATTTCGTCCGAAGGAATCGACACCCATGTATGTTTTCTCAAATATGCCATTTTACGGATATTTCGTCCGCGGGAATCGACAGCCATGTATATATATGATTTCGGGTCTTTCACCTAGGACAATCCGGCCAACTTGCTTTCAGCGGAGTCCATCCCCTTTCTCCTTCCAAATAAACATACATGTACAATGTATTTATAAACATAGTTATATGCAATGACAACCAACATTTGATTAGCATTAAATCGCCTAATCCTCATGCAATTTCTATAACAATCATGGCTATCCTCCACCGATAGCTCAATACATTTATCTCAAAAAAGATATTCAATCTCAAGATAAATAGCTTATTCACAACTTCCAAAAGTGTAAGATAATACATATCTAATTTCACCATCTATACCCATAACCTTCCAATTTCATATTTTCAATGTTAATCCCAATTATTTATGCAAATAATTATTTAAAATCAAAATTGGGGCAAAATCCCTCTTTCACTAAATATCAACCCAAACATCAAAATCAACTACTTTGGCACAACATGACCTTCTATTTAAGCCTCATACTCATTTACCTCATATTCATCAAATACCCCTCTTTTCATTTCACACCCAAATCTTAGATTTGTCCAAACCACAACCAAATCGCATCATCTATACACAATAGCAAATAACTAAGCTAAAAACCATATTAGAGTGTAGAAAATCCCTACCTCAAGCTTAGAAGAGGAGATGAGCAAAACAAAGTTGAAAATCCAAAGATGTCGAAACCAACTTCTACTTGGATCAAAACGAAGCTCTTGACAAACTCTACACTTAATCTCAAAGGAGCAAGGCAAGGAGATGTTTCCAAGAGAGTAGATCTAAAGATCTTTGAGGAAAACGTGATTTTGGAAAGGGAGAGAGTGACTCACGGCTTGGAGAAGGAGAAAGAGAAGAAAAAGTAAAGAAAAGGTTAAGTGAGGGACTTATTTATAGTGGTAGGTCATAATGAAATAAAGTCCCAAAGTCAACCCAAAAGATCAAGTCAAAATCCCCAAAAGGTAGGCCCAAAACTGAACTGAAATCTGGGAAAAATGTCTGTAGGGGTCGACCCTTTCAGCACAGGGGTCGACCCGATGAAGAAACTTATGTTTGACAGCATGCAAGAGGGTCGACCCTTAGACAGGAGGGGGTCGACCCTATTTTCTAGCAACCGACACACAGACATAAGATGGTCGACCCTCTCCTAGTCTGGTGTCTACCCTATTTTCCAGCAACTTCCCAGAAACTTCACCAACAGGTAAGGGTCAACCCTTAGGAAGGTTGGTGTCGACCCTAGGATAGAATTTCTATGTTTCCAAGGAACTTTTGACAAGAACAAGTGCGAACAACCAAACCCAACAAGTTTAAATCGGATTATACTCCTTTGAAACCAACCCATAACAACACCAAAGATTTCAAAAAAAAATAAAATAAAGGATTCAAATACACTTCCCAAAAGCTTTGAAGGACACAAGTGTTACAACCTCTCCACCTTAGGAAATTTCGTCCCCGAAATTACAAATTAGGATCTAAAACATAATTGAACTATTCACAACCATGTTATTCCCACAAGTTCAACAGCATGACCCATTCTCCGGTCATCTATTCACACCGACTCGATTCACAAGTCCCAAATTAAAATGAAAATTTTCAATTTCTCAAAACATTTACAATGTTTAACCAAAGTCCAAATTTTCAAAAATCGTACATAGCATATATAATGCTTCCAAAAATGATACAACATCATCAATATTCCATATTCTCAAAACATAAGCAATGTTTATATTGAATCCATGTTCTTCCCAAACAACCATAACATATACAATGTTTTCATAAGTTAAAACATATACAATGCTTAGACTTTTCATTAATACAATAAATTGTCAATACATGCTCATGCATCAACAAACAAATCCGGATATTTCTGTCGGACTTCTAATTCACGTTTCCAAGTTGCTTCCTTGACTCTGTGATGTTTCCACAATACTTTTACCCAGAGAATTGTCTTGCCTCGCAAAACTTGATCCCGTCTGTCCAAGACTTCCACCGGTCTCTCCTTATACGAGACATCCTCATCTACCTCTAAGTCGGTCCAATCCAACACGTGCGATGGATCTGGCTCATATTTCCGAAGCATACAAATATGAAACACGTCATGAACCCCAGAAATTTGTGGTGGTAACGCCAAACGGTAAGCAACCTCCCCAATCTGCTCAAGGATCTCAAAAGGGCCAATAAATCGAGGGGACAACTTCCCACTCTTCCCAAACCTCATCAAACCCTGTCTAGGTGATATCTTCAAAAAAAACATGATCTCCCACCTCAAAAGACAAAGGTCTCCTACGGTCGGCATAACTTTTCTAGCGACTCTGAGCTGTAGCTAGCCTCTTATGAATAAGTGCCACTTTCTTCGCCGTTTCTCGAACCAACTCTGGACCTAACAAAGGTGCATCACCCACCTCGGCCCAACACACAAGGGATCTACACGGTCGACCATACAAGGCCTCAAATGGTGCCATGCCAATACTCGATTGGAAACTATTGTTATAGGAAAATTCCACTAAGAGAAAATGTCTCTCCCATGAACCCCTAAAGTCAAGGACACAACCTCGAAGCATATCATCAAGGATCTGAATAGTACGTTCGGACTGCCCATCAATCTGAGGATGATACGCAGTACTAAAAGTTAATCTAGTGCCCAAGGCACTCTGCAAACTCTGCCACAACCGAGCAGTGAAATGCAGGTCTCTATCCGAAACAATCGTCACAGGGACCCCGTGCAACCTCACTATGTCCCTAATGTGCAAGTTGGCCAGATAATCTATCGAGTCACTTACGCGCATAGAAATAAAATGCGCCGACTTAGTCAATTGGTCAATGACCACCCAAATGGCATCACTACCCCGTTGAGTCCTCGGAAAGCCCACAACAAAGTCCATCGTAACATGCTCCCACTTCTACTCAGCTATAGGCAAGGGTTACAACAAACCCGCTGGCCTCTGATGCTCGACCTTCACTTATTGACAAGTAAGGCACTTTGATACAAACACAACCACATTCTTTTTCATACCTCTCCACCAAAATTGGCGACTAAGATCATGACACATCTTTGTGCCTCTTGGATGCACTGCAAGGAGCGAATGATGAAACTCTCGGAGTACTTCCTCTCGGCAAGACTCCGGTACAAACAAACGGTCATGGTATCTCACACTTTGGTCGAGATACACAGTCAAACCTCTTTCTACTCTCCCATTGGAAATCTTCTTTCGAAAGGATTACACCTTAAGGTCACCCCTCTGTGCTTCCAACACTCGGTTCACAAGTGTAGGTTGTGCAACTACTAAAAACAAATCTGCGAATTCAATAGACTCGCCCAGTTGCAAGTCAAACTCATTAAGAGTACCCAACATTTCCCATTCTCGGATGGCGATAGAAACTACATTGCTAACTGGCTTTTTACTCAAAGCATCGGCCACAACATTGGCCTTCCCGAGATGATAATGCAACTCAAAATCATAATCCTCTATGAATTCCATCCACCTACTCTATCTCAAATTTAAGTCTTTCTATGTAAACAGATATTTCAGACTTTTGTGATCAGAGAACATTTCGAATTTCTCACCATACAGATAATGCCTCCAAATCTTCAAGGAAAATATCACTGCTGCTAACTCTAGGTCGTGGGTGGGATAATTTCTCTCATGTGTTTTCAACTGTCGTGAGCCATAGGCTACCACTTTACCCTCTTGCATCAATACACAACCTACACCTTCTCGTGAAGCATCATAATAAACTGAATAACTCAAACCCCTCTTTGGTATAATCAATACTGGAGCAGTGGTGAATCTAATCTTGAGCTCTTGCAATGACCTTTCACAAGTCTCACTCCACACAAACTTGATTTCCTTTCTAGTCAACTTAGTCAAAGGTGAAGATAGTCTAGAGAAATCCTTCACAAACCGACGGTAATATCCGGCCAACCCCAAGAAACTACGAATCTTGAAAGCATTCTTAGATTGTGCCCAATCTTGCACTGCTTCTACCTTGGATGAATCTACAGTCACCCCTTCCTTTGACACTACATGCCCTAGGAATTTAACCTCTTCCAGCCAAAAGTCACGTTTCCCAAACTTAGCATATAGCTTATGGGCTCTAAGTAACTCAAGTACTACTCGTAAATGTTCCTCCTCAGAAGGTGAATAAATCAAAATGTCATCCACAAAGACAACTACAAAACGATCTAAGAATTTACAGAAGATCTGATTCATTAAATCCATAAACACAGTTGGAGCATTAGTTAGCCCAAAAGGCATCATAAGAAACTCATAATGTACGGAATGCCGTCTTCGGGATATGCTCCTCCCTTACCCTCAACTGATGATAAACCGATCTCAAGTTTATCTTAGAGAAACAACAAGACCCCTTCAACTGATCAAACATATCATCTATACGAGGCATTGGGTACTTATTCTTAATAGTAACCCGATTCAACTTTTTGTAATCAATACAAAGCCGTAATGCTCCATCTTTCTTTTTAGTAAAGAGAGCTGGCGCTCCCCAAACTGAAGCACTAGGGCGAATAAAACCCTTATCTAACAATTCCTGGAGTTGAATCTTCAACTCACTCAATTCAGGAGGTGCAAATCTATATGGAGCCATAGAAATCGGTGCCGTGCCAGGCACTAAATCAATAGAGAACTCGATCTCTCGGTGAGACGATAAACTAACAAGATCCTCGGGAAAAACATCCGAGTATTCACAAACTACCCTCGGCAATTTAACCCGAAAGCTCGACAGACTAGTAAAGGTTCCCTCAAACTCAACCACTAGCGTGTTCAACTGCAACAATTTAGAGAATTGATCTCTTAACTTCTCCCTAACCGTGGGAGGTAGAAATTTATCTTGGAAAGCCTCAACAAAAGCCTCCCAAGTTCCTCCAATGCGCCTACGCGCATACTTCCACTATTGACCCGCATCCCTCTTTAACTAGAAAGATGCCAAGGTCACTTTCAACTGATCATCCTCGATGCCAAGCATCTCGAATGTCTTCACTAACTATTCTAGTCACTCATCTGCCTTCAGTGGCTCCCTGGGATCACCCACAAACTCATCCGGATTCAACCAGAAGAACTCCCTCTTTAGAAAAAATCGCCCTGCTTCAGCTACTTGGGCTTGGACCTGATTCTCAGCCCTGAAAATGTCCATAGATTCCCTCAATGCTCCGGCCATTTCACAGGCTAAGGCGCCCATGGCCTGATGACCAACTGGTTCAGCCATATTGGCTTGACCAATTCCTTCCTCCTGTGTCGGAATGTCATCCGGAATCGACATTTCATGCCCCATAAGTCTACCACGTCTACCACCACCACGCCCACGTCCAGACATCCTAGTAAAGGTAACAACAGAAGATTAGCACATTCACAAATGTGACGACTCTAACTCACTTGTGTCCTAATACATTGGATAACAATAAATCACTCCATGTAAGCACATAGTCACAGAAACACATATGAATTTTATTCCCAGACAATGGCCGTCCCACGGCATTGCAAGAGTTCTAATTAGAAATAGCAGTGATCAAGTGCTCTTTTAGTAGGACTTCCAGAAAATCGTAGACTTAATCAACATCTTAGGAACCAAATCCCATACTCACATAAGCACATAAGCATGTTATCACACAAGCATACAATACATGCTAACGTCTCAATCAAACGAGACAAACCCATTGTGGTACTAACCACTTCCTACGTACCCAAAGTATTCAAACCCGGTAGGCTCTGATACCAAGTTGTAACGCCCCCAAAATAATACAATAAACCTATCTATGATGTGAAGGAATATAACAGAAATACAATACTTTCATTCATCAGAGTTTACTGTTTAACAACCAGTTAAATGCCATGTAGGCTTACATCTTCCCAAGTCATTGCTTGGTTGCACAAAGTGAGTCTCGCTCATTACCTCTTAAGCCCTTAGCTTTACAAATAACAAACATACACACAACAAGACATAATTAAGAACCTCTTACTTCCCGACAGTCCATCCTCGCTATTGCCTTGAAGGAAACATCTCACCTACACCTGAAAATGGTATTCCCGTATAGGGTGAGCCAACAGCCTAGTAGAAATAATCTAACACAATATATGAGGTTTAGCAAAGGTATAAATACTACGTGCATAAACAATACCAATACTAAAACATCCACAAGGCCTGCATATTCATATGCCACTAAGACCAAACCTCATTTCCATTTTCCTTCAATTCATTTCAAATTCATATATGCTACTCAATTCATGAGTTAAATTCATTATATTTCAACAACCAAAATGAGACTACAACTCAATGGTTTCCAATTATGCAAAACACACATAAAAACTTTAAATCTGCCATTTTACGGATATTTCGTCCGAAGGACTCGGCACCCATGTATATTTTCTCAAATATGTCATTTTACAGATATTTCGTCTGTGGGAATCAACACCCATGTACGTTTTCTCAAATATGCCATTTTATGGATATTTCATCCGAAGGAATTGGCACCCATGTATGTTTTCTCAAATATGCCATTTTACGGATATTTTGTCCGAAGGAATCGGCACCCATACATGTTTTCTAAAATATGTCATTTTACGGATATTTTGTACGTGGGAATCGGCACCCATGTATATATATGATTTCGGGTCTTTCACCTAGGATAATCCGGCCAACTTGCTTTCAGCGGAGTCCATCCCCTTTCTCCTTCCAAATAAACATACATATACAATGTATTTATAAACATAGTTATATGCAATGACAACCAACATTTGATTAGCATTAAATCGCCTAATCCTCATGCAATTTCTATAACAATCATGGCTATCCTCTACCGATAGCCCAATACATTTATCTCTAAACAGATATTCAAT
Organism: Camellia oleifera; assembly: GCA_022316695.1. Classification (NCBI taxonomy): domain Eukaryota; kingdom Viridiplantae; phylum Streptophyta; class Magnoliopsida; order Ericales; family Theaceae; genus Camellia; species Camellia oleifera. The sequence continues at coordinate 147,064,319 of CM039316.1, read as the reverse complement.
CTCAAGATAAATAGTTTATTCACAACTTCCAAAAGTGTAAGATAATACATATCTAATTTCATCATCTATACCCATAACTTTCCAATTTCACATTTTCAATGTTAATCCCAATTATTTATGCAAATAATTATTTAAAATAAAAACTGGGGCAAAATCCCCCGTTCACTAAATATCAACCCAAACACCAAAATTAACTATTTTGGCACAACATGACCTTCTATTCAAGCCTCATACTCATTTACCTCATATTCATCAAATACCCCTTTTTTCATTTCACACCCAAATCCTAGATTTGTCCAAACCACAACCAAATCTCAAAATCTATACACAATAGCAAATAACTAAGCTAAAAACCATATTAGAGTGTATAAAATCCCTACCTCAAGCTTAGAAGACAAGATGAGCAAAACAAAGTTGAAAATCCAAAGATGTCGAAACCAACTTCTACTTGGATCAAAAGGAAGCTCTTGAAAAGCTCTACACTTAATCTCAAAGGAGCAAGGCAAGGAGATGCTTCCAAGAGAGTAGATCTAAAGATCTTTGAGCAAAAAGTGATTTTGGAGCGGGAGAGAGTGACTCACGGCTTGGAGAAGGAGAAAGAGAAGAAAAAGTAAATAAAAGGTTAAGTGAAAGACCTATTTATAGTGCTAGGTCATAATGAAATAAAGTCCCAAAGTCAACCCAAAAGATCAAGTCAAAATCCTCAAAAAGTAGGCCCAAAACCGGACTGAAATCTGGGAAAAATGTCTGCAGGGGTCGACCCTTTCAACATAGGGGTCGACCCTATGAAGAAACTTATGTTTGACAGCATGCAAGAGGGTCGACCCTTAGACAGGTGAGGGTCGACCCTATTTTCCAGCAACCAACACACAGACATAAGAGGGTCGACCTTCTCCCAGTCTGGCGTCTACCCTATTTTCCAGCAACTTCCCAGAAACTTCACCAACAGGTAAGGGTCGACTCTTAGGAAGGCTGGTGTCGACCCTAGAATAGAATTTCTATGTTTCCAAGGAACTTTTGACAAGAACAAGTGCAAACAACCAAACCCAACAAGTTTAAATTGGATTATACTCTTCCAAAACCAACCCATAACAACACCAAAGATTTCAAAAAAAATAAAGGATTCAAATACACTTCCCAAAAGCTTTGAAGGACACAAGTGTTACAGTACACCTCAATGGTGTCTATTTACTAGAGATCTTTTATGCAATAAATAAACAAAATCGTAAAGTGAAAATTCATCCATAAAAGTGATAAAATAACTTTATCTACCAAGCATGAAGTGTCAAAAGGACACATTAATGTCTATTTGGGTAATATGCAGACACCCTGTATATCTTATGGCACTTTACTTAATGTGATTGAATTGTTTTTGCTTAATGCAGCCCATACTTCCACTAAAAGTAATAAAATCTAACTTCAAAAGAATCTCACATTTACTAGCCTTTATAACTTTTTTTTTTTTTTTATATTTATAGTACAATCTTTTATACCACAAGTGTAACACCCCAAAGAAATAACACAATAAAGACTAAATAACTTCCAATTACATTATCTTCTTTTCCAATCAATAATTTCCATTACTTAGTATATAAACGGAAAATAAAGCCTCAACATTGACATTATCATCAAATCTCCAACATTTGTATTCGTTAAACTCAAGAGATTTACAAAAAATATTCCACATGCAATTATGCATTTAACATTCCTAGAATATGAATCTATAGCATGTGGCACAATATGTCAAGCATAATTCAATGCCCTCAAGGGCTACAATTTCCATGGCTTATGCTCGGTTACATAAAATAAAGGCTTTCAAACCCAGACATGTAAAGCCTTTGTCTGGTTAAAATAATTACAACAAAAGAAAAGGAGTCTCGTGCTCTCAAAATACATTCCACGCCTCTAACTTGGTAGAATCACCACATCCTTTACTGCACAAAATCCCATAGGGTGAGTACAAAGCTCAATAGGAAGATCTTAACAAAATATATACTTTTTATACAGTCTCCTGAGATGAATGCATATGCCATGTCATGTTCAAAAACATATATCTCTATCTTTTGAAACTTTTGTGCACAATGCGATTTGAAGATACAACAAATCAACAACTTCAATGTAATTCAAGGGGTGGTAAATACGACTCAGGTAATCCCTAGGTTGGTGTCTGCAAGTAGGCATAACAAGCACTACGAATCCCCACTTTATTGGTTGCTAACTGGAAGACACGTGGTACCTCCTCCGCGTGTATTTTGGGTCTTTCACCATGGACACTCATACCAATTTAATTAATACCAACTACACCCCCTATCCGGACTTACCAATGTATTTATCCCAAAACAATTCAAATGATCTTATTTCATATAACAATTCCTTTATCAAAGCAATAACTTCCCAATATAAGATTCAAAAATCAATTATAATGGCAATGCAAAATATGACAATGCATCAATATAGTTCCATTTTTTTTAATTCCACCACACAATCCTCCATTGTGATCAAATTCCCACATTTCGTATCAATATAACATCATAATATATTTCCAAGAGATAATATAACCATATCAACACACATGAATTCTCTACATACTAATCATCATGTTCTAAATTTGGTTTTCCAAAACAAACAAACAATAAGCTATTCCTCAAGCTTCCCAAATCAACAATTCTCATTTTTCTCATGAAATTTCCTCATTTGATACAACCATAGAAATTTCCTCTATCATTTACTCACATAACAATTTATCAAACATAAATTTTTATAACATCTCAACTTTTTCCCAAAATCCCCAAATTCTAGGGTTTTCACCAAAACTAGGTTTTTGTTCCATTTTTTTAAAATATTTTTCCAAAACAACACACACACTTTAGAACATAGCTCATATTCTCAAAAGCTTTGGGGGAAATAAAAAAAGAAAGAAAATCTACTCTTAATATCATCTAGGGTTCATCAATCCAAAATCATAGCTACAAAAATGTATATATAACTCAAAGATTATCCTTTCCTCGAGCTTGAAAGAGGAAGGAGACGAAAATCCTAATGCTCAACATTGATGAAAACTCGATTCAACAGATGTAAACGTAGCCCTCATCACCCTCTTTGATTTAGTGTAGAAAGCCCTTTTAAACTCTTGAAGATTTGAGCTAAATCTTAGAGAGAAGTTTGGATTTGGATGTATTGGAATAGAGAAATTCCCAATCCGCATGAGTGGATTCAAATGCCCCCATGGGCAGTTTTCTCTAGAGAAGGCCTAGAAATTTCACAAAATCCGCTCGAGCGGAATCCAAATCTGCACTAGCGAATTTCTGCCCAGAAAACCAGAAGCCCCTGTGTGATTTCGCTTAGGTGGTAATCCGCACGAGCGGTTTTACCAGTCGAAGCCGAAAATTGATTTCGCATCCCAAAATAGATTCCAACGCCGAAAACCCAAAATTTTAACTCATAAGAGTTAAGAGAGGTTAAGTAAGATAAGAAAAGAATTCTCAACAACTCAATACGATAAACAAAACACCAAAAGTAAAGCATACTAACTTACTACTCAAAACTAGTCAAGTCCAAGACCGGGGACATCACAACAGGTTTGAGGAGTTTCCATTTATCAAGTTATATTTAGGACCAACATAATGATGGAAGATAAATTAATTTTTTTGGAGAAATCATTAAATTTTAATTTATACAAACCATCATAAATAATACCAAAATTAAAAAAAGAAGTATTTTCAATAAATTAAACTTTTATTCTAAATTTTGAAAATAACCATCAAGGCTAATTAAGTTTGGACAAATCAATAAATAATTTTCAAAATTAGAATGAACATCAATTTTTGAAATACAGTCTAAATAATGATCAACGTTCAAAAACAAACAATAAGTCCCAATAATTTCAATTGAGATTTTAACATAATCGGTTTGAAAATAATTTTACATCTTATTAAAAACATGAGTAGCCGTTTTTTTTTTTCTCATGAGACAAAATCTTGAGCATACTCGTTTTTTTTTTTAGGTGGTTATTTCTTTATGTCATTTTTTAAGCTTTCTCCATTTCTTTTTGGCTCCTTGAATTACGAGATTAATAAATGATATCTCAATTACTTAAGTTTTGTCTCTTCTTAAATAAATATACTAATAAATTTATTAACTTTCTACTTACTATTCATAGAATTATAGTTAATATGAATGACCCATACTGAAGAGACAAATTGCTCAAAATAAATTGCACAAAAATAAATTCATTCATAAAAATTCTTAAATTTTTAATTGAGCAGTCAAGTTAGACAATTCAATGATATACTCATACATCTCATGCATAACATCGAACTTTATGATGGTAAGTTTAACCATAAGTGTCTCAGCAAAAAAAACTTATTAGTAGCTCAGAAACATTCTTTCACATTATTTAGCATTATCAGTTTAAGAAAATTAAAACTTAATATTTTCTACAAAAAAAAAAAAACTTGATTTATTCGATCACTTCATACTTTATGAAATTTTTTTCTTTCTTTTACATTGCTCGAATCATAATAGCAATCAATTTCTCAAATAGGAACACTAAGTCAAAATTCAGAACATCGAGATGAAATTGAACTTGTTCTATTCATTTTGAGAAATCTTTTTCATTTAAAATTGAAACAAACAAAGTATACAAATATAGCAAAATAAAACTTTAATCGATAATTCTTGCTCACTACATTAATGCTAAAAGTAATCAATAATTGACAATTAGTCAAGATAAACACATGTTTAAACAATCACAAATAGTATTACCGTGATCTACCTTTGGGATAATCTAATGGCATACTATTTAATAATTATGATGATTCCCTTTCACTAATAAGACTAGTTGATAAAATATTCATAATTAAGTAGGTCTGTTACCTTTGGGTATTCATTCCAATATCAATTACAAATACCTATCATGTCACGACCCAAACCCACCCCTTAAGGTTTAGGCCGTGACTAGCCAGTAATCTTAGATTACCTCCGGCCTCACATACAAATCTTATAATTAATATAAGTAAAGGGGAACTGCAGAAGCAATATTAAAATACAAGCATGTCCATTGGGCAGTGCATACATGAAAGTCATTCAGAATTAAGACTCCAACTCTTTCATAGATATGGATACAAAAATACGTCATAGCATCTTAACATAATACAGCTTGTCCATCCATTTCAAGTTCCCAAACAAAAGGAAGTAAACAAAGAAACAAAAGAAATAAAACACATTCCAAGGTTCACGAAGTTGACACACTTGGCTCCGCATGAGACCAAGTTCGCCCTATCATAGAGGCACTTCAAAACAGCTAACAAGAGGGTGGACTCCCAGGGTTGCCTTATGCTTGATGCTCCGTTTGCCCACCTACATATATATATATATATATATATGGGAGAAAGGGGTGAGCTAAAGCCTAGTGAGTAATACAAGTATAAAGAGGTTAAATGAATGATGTCTATCATTGTACAAAATCATATCACATGAGTTTGAGTCATATCATAAACAATTACTTGTCATATCGAAATTTACAAAGCATAATCATATGTGGTACATCCAATAGTGCACGATAGGACCATATAGGTCTAAACATGCATAGGGACCCCTTGGGTCTACATCATAGATCTCTGTAAAGATGGGCTACAATATTATTTCCTCCGGGCAAGGGCCATATAGCATAGGCCATGGTATTATTTTTCCTGGGCAAGGGCGGTAGGCCATGGTATTGGTACCCACAGGCAAGGGCTACACTAAGGATGCCACAATTACATTTCGAAAAAGACAATCATTCATTTGTATCAAAATAGCATTTCAGAATAAAATCTTGCGGTAAACCAAAACACACTTTAATAACATATCTTTATAAAAGTACTACTCACAGTGGGTGGTAATAACGATGGACCTCAGTTGACCACCTACACAAACACATAACACAAGTACACATTGAAGCACATATCCGAAACATGTAACATATGTTTCTAGCTTGTTCCATGATTATGGATGTTTAAATGAGGGTTAAGAATGCCTAAATGGGCATGAGGATGCAAATATGAACTTAGGAGTCTTAGTCAAATTTTGTTCAAAAGAAGGCCTTCGCTAGAGCACACCCTTGGTCGCTCGAGCGGTGTGGCCTGATTGTGCATTCGCTCAAAATGTACGCTCGATGGTTGTTCAAGCCAAGTGCTGAACAAAAGTAAGTTTGCTCGAGCGCACACTTGGTCACTCGAGCCAATTACCAAAGTCTACAAAAATACTGAATGCCTTTAATGTTCACTCAAGCGATGGTTCCTTAGCTTGAGCAAACTGTCCAAATTCTGGAAACCAAATTTGTGTTTGAAGTTCAAAACTTGTATGGTTGGTCCCAAAATCTTGGAAACTCATTACAAAACATGAATTGTTGGAAATTATGGAACCATGATCTCAAATACTTTTGCAATTCTTCAAAACAAAGCTCAAAACATCTTGTTTTTGACATGCATGTAACAAAATCAACTCTTGTCTTTCTAAAACATGTAGAAATGAAATGTTAAGTGCAAAAACATGAATATAGCGACCCCGGTCTCTTTCCATTTGGTGGTTGTATCCGGACTTACGTTCCGTAGATTCTGTTGTTATATATTTGTTGTTGTCGTCCTTTAATTCCTTATTTTTGAGTTATAGGATGTATTGGGTAGGTTTGTTACAGGTTGGGAGTGTTTGGGAGCAAAGGGTTGCTGCCTAGAGTTTTGGTGCTTCGCTCGAGCGAGAAGTTTGTCGCTCGAGCGAGCTATTTGTTTTTGGTACTTTGCTCGAGCCAGGGTTTCTTCGCTCGAGTGAGCGATTGCGTCCAGTATAGACCTGAAAGCTGTATTTCTTGGCTCGAGCTTGAGAAAATGTCCATCAGTAGGAGGTTCGTTTCTTCTCTTTTTTTTTCTTTTTTTTTTCTTTTTTTGCTTTTCTTCTTTTTTCTCTTTTCTTTTTTTTTTTTCTTTTTGCTTTTTTGTATATATCTTTTCTTGCTCTAACTTTTGCCTGGGTCGCCCTTCCAGGTTTTCGGCCCAACGAGCCTTTCAAAGGGTAAAAGTGTAACAGGTCCATGCCAAATGGTTTTGAGATCCTGAAGTCATCTGAATCCAGGAAAATGACTGCTGTATTGATTCGCAGAAGGATCCATCTTCAGCTCTTTGAGCACATCGGACATTTTTGCCCCTAGTTCGAGGGGTGCTTTTGATTTAGCTTCGCAAGCTTCTTCTGATGAGGTCTGATCTTCTTGATCTGACTTTGGTGCCTCTTGTTCGAGGGCTGTTTCAAATCTGGCCACACAGGCCTCATATCACGATTGACCGTTGAACACTCTGAATCCAAGGTCATGGTTTGAAAGCAAAGGCTCAAGTCTCGAGGCTAAGAGTGATCCTAAGCTGCACAATCTCAAGAGCGATTCCACACAGGTCTTCGCAAGACCGCGCAAAACATTTTGTTTTTGAAAATTTTTAAGAAAGCGACAAATCGCTTGCGCTGAACATAGTGTGAAACCAGTCTGGATCAAGCCAGGGTCCTTCTCAGTACTCACGCTAACAAGCATGATTTCACTCATTAAGGGCTTAGCACGCCTCTCTTTCTCTCATTTGATCAAAGTTTTGCAAATCTCGAGGAATTCCTTCCTCTTCGTTTTCACCGCAGTGTTCAAAAGGTTTTGAAAAACTTAGGTCGTTATAATGACTTCAAGGCACAGAAAAAACAGAGTTCTTAGTCAAATATTGCCATCTCATTCAGAACTTCCGGCATAACTGGCACAAGACAGAAGCAAACGCGAGAGCGTGAAAGTCACTGCTGTTTCATTCAAAATCTGCTGGCACAACTGGCTCCCTGGCAGAAACAGACTCAAAACAAAACAAAAAGACAAACGCAAAACAAAATGGTGATACCCGAGGTAACACCCCCGGAATCACCCGACTCCTATACAATAGGACTGACTCGATACAACAAGACAGACCCAAAACAAAAGGGACTGACTCAAAACAAAAAGACAGACTCAAAATAAAACAACAAAACTGACCCAATACCCAAGTCAGAATGTACAAAAACCAACATTCACAAATGCTCAAAACAGTGCGTGCCATACACCATATCTGAAATAAACTGAACGCCGCCCGCAGGTGGTTCATCTCCCGATCACATAGTCACATTATCCCCCACAGGTTCACTGGTCAAGTGCCGATAGACTTTGCTGGACTGGCGCAGGGATGACCCTGTTGTCAAACAGATCTTGTACATCATGGCGCAGACGAAAGCAACTGTCAGTGTCGTGACCGGTTTGTTGATGGTACACACAGTACCTAGTATGGTCATGCTTTGGAGGGAGAGGATCAGGTAAAGGCCGTTGTTCCAATGGTTTCAGATGTCCTTTCCGGATTAAGGCCTCTAGAGCCTTTGACAAAGACATATAAAGTGGGGTGAAAACCCTCTTGACTCGGGGTGGATATTTGGCCGTCTGTGAGCTACTTCTGGATGCACCGGTGAATGGGGTAGCCTTTTTTGATGTGGTGGTGGTGACCATGCCCACTTCAGAAGATCTTGCAGCTGCATCACCACTGGTGGTCGCATTCGAACTGCGGGAAAACGCCTGCCTAGGCTACTCCTTCTCCTGGTCAATGAGGCCCTACTTCATAGCATCCTCGATCTGTACTCCCATCTCATGCAAATCTAAAAAGGTAGGAAAGGGGAGCACGATCATTTTCTGTATTAGCTTGGGCTGGAGGTTGCGCACAACCATCCGTATTTGATCCTTATCCGTTGGTCTAATGGTCATCATTGAGGCCTTGGCCCTCCAGCGGGCCACGAATTCTGAGAAGCACTCCTTAGGCTCCTGCCTCATCGTCTCAAGATCACGGGTCGTAATCTCGATTTGGGTATTGTATGAATATTGTGCGACGAAGGCCTCGGCCATCTCCTCCCAACTTCGTTTCACTGAATCCTCCAATTTGGCGTACCAGATGGCCGCAATACCCGACAGGGTCCTGCCAAAAAGGGAGAGCTTCTGTAATCTTGTCAAGCCCATCGGGCGCAGAACATTTGAAAACAAACTTAGGTGGACCATGGTCCTGACCCATCAAAACGGTCGATGTGAGGCATCTTGAACCTGTCCAGCAGTGTCACAGCTGCGTCGGTGTACCCATCCTCAATGTCCGGGATAGACTTTACCCCCTGGGATTTTTTGAACAACTTTTCAAGCTTGCTCAACTTCAACGCTGTAGGGTCGACCTCGAACTCGAAGGGAGAGTCCGGTAGATTGGTAGGTGTTTTGGACAGCTGGGGTAAAATTGGGGGTGGAGCCGACCCTACCGGAATGTCCGTACCTTCCTGGACATTTGGCGTCTCCCCAAGTGCTGGAGCTCCTGCTGGGGGAGGAACTTGATGCGAAGCAGATACTCCATTTTGCTGTTGCAATCTGGTGATTAGCTCTGCCTGTTGGGCCATGACCACAGCCTGCTGTTTGGCGAATTCAGCTTGGCGGACAGCGTCTTGCTGCATGAGTTTCATAGTTTCCTGCATCTGATGCATCATTGCCTCTACCCCTGATGTATTCTGTTGATCCATCTGACTGACTGGTATATCTATCTCTGTGATAAAAAACTGAGGCCTCAGCCTGACTGTTCACTAGTGGAGTGGATAAGGGCCACTGATCTGGTAACTGCTGAACTGGTGATCTGTGCGTGACTGGCCCTTTTACCCTGCCTCTGGTAAAGGAACACTGATTTCCCTTGAACTGAATCTCTGACCCGGCAAAGTCTATCAACACAAGTTCGGTGTACCCGGGGGATATTGGAGCCTTCTGAAGCTATAGTTCCGAGACTACCTAGCAAAAGAGAAAATCGACAGCATCTCAGCCTGATTTCACCATAACCAATATGAGCAAAGCTGAACGAGTGTGCTCTCTACTGAATTCTGCCCAAAATTCTGCCTGTAAACTGTTACCCTCAAGTAAAACTGATTCCCCAAATACTGATGGTGATGCCCGCAGGCCTGATGCCCAAACTTGTAAACTGATACATGCATTCGTGTAGAGACGCACTCTAAAGCACATAACAAGCAAGTGAGAGCCAAAACACCCCTATGTTGGGGTAGGGTTTCCCTGTCCTATTTTGTCAGGAACTAGGGTTTCACTACGCACGCAGCGGTTTCAAACAACCTATATCGGGTAAGTAGCCTGTCCTAGTTTGGAATGGTCACTATGGATTCCGAATATGCACTAGGTCGAATGGTCAAAAAGGGTGCCCCGGTAAAACCGGGGTTTGTGTTTCCATACTGGCAGAGCCCACAACCGGTCAGCCTTATGGTCATGTCTTGACAAGACAAGCCTCCGGCAAATCGTTCAGGAATAGCAGATGGCAAACACGGTGTCCTAGGTGCACCAATGCAAATGCAATGCAAAGAAACACATAAGTGTAGCCAAAACAAGATATCATGAGTTCGAGTCAAGTTCTCTAAATCCCCAGCGGAGTCGCCAGAAACTGTAACAAGCCCGCGGGGGACCTCGCTACAGCTCGGACTCGATTTGAGTCACGGTTCTTAATCTTGAACCAAAGAGTCCAAATTCGGCAAATCGTTTTGAGAAAACAGATTTTTTTGGAAGAAGTGCCAAACATGGACTGCTTTGCCAGATACAGAGTCGCCACCTAAATATTTTATTTTGGAAAATTTAGGAAACCCTGACTCGTTGCCTAAGGCCACGTGTCCGTCATCACCAAAATTGCCTCGGCTCGGGAACTTGGGTACGATTGGGGAAGGTCACTTCGTGAGCACGCCCGCTCGCCCGATCAAAGATCGGCCTCTACTAACCATGATATCTAGTTTTGAAAACATTATGCGTTCTTATTCCGGTTATTAGCCTAGATTTACTATGTGATGTGCACAGCATACAAGTATAGACTGGATCGCCTGAATTGGAACAACACATCTCATGTTTGTTTTGAAACGGTTTACTACTCGCAAGTAGGCTTAAAATGCAAATTTTGCCACCCTCGGGTGGGCTTAGAAAACATGGTTTTGCCACTATCTAGTGGGCTTAAGACTCACAGTCAATGATTTGTTCCAATCCAAATAACCCAATCTTCACCCACAGGCATTCAGGCAGTTATATCACATAAGCAAATAGCCTCATGGTAAGCATGCTATCATGGCAGTCACTCACACACATGCAAGGATGCTAAAGCATAAAACTTACCGAGTACTCCAAGCCAAAACAGAAGCTAATTAGAAATCATGCATGATCCTAAATATACAGAAGTGTCTAATGCAACACATGCAAAATGAAACTAAGATAGGCTCGGCTATTCTAAAGATGACATGTGAAATGCTACAGCTAACAAGTATTCAACTTGGAATTGAAATACAAAGTACAAAAAGGATGTCTCAAACAGTAAAATACCCTTAATGAAACATGAAGAGGGGGTCAAAATAAGACTATTTACAGTTCGGACCAAAGTCCAAAAATACTAACATAAGGGGGTAACAAAGCATGCAAAAATAGGAGCAAAAGATGGATACAAAGGCAAGTGATATGTGGAAGCTTCAAACAGTAAGGATCCCTTCAATAATGTTGAAGAATGGCTCAAAATAAGCCACTTTACAGTTTACAACATGTCTCAAAATAGTTTAAATATAGGCCAAAAATGCTATGCAAGAAAGAGGGATACAAGAGGGGTAATGAAGCAAGTGCCAAAGGGAAGCCTCAAACAGTGAGAGGCCCTTAAACAAACATGAAGAAGAGCTAAAAAAAGTGCTATTTTCAGTTAGGGTCGGAGCCCAAAAGTGCGAGCAAGAATGGCTTAGATAGGATACAAAAATAAGCTTAAAATAGGGGAAATGTTACTCACCCTTGAAGACCAAACTTTAGCAGCCTTTTGGCTTGAGAAAAAGTGCCTCCAAAGCTCTGAGAAGGCCCTCCAAGCTGCTGGAATGGAGTGGTGGTGTGGTGCTAGGTGGTGGTGTAGAAATGAGTGTAGGACTTGAGAGGTTTGAAGCTTGGAAGTGTAGAGAGAGAGAGATACAATATAGGAGCTTAAAGGAAAATTTTCTAACCCCTAAACCAGAGCTGGGAGGCTGGTTTTATAGGCAAAAGAGAGGGAGAAAAGGGGGGGAAAATGGGAGGGAAATGAATTCAAGTTTCCCAAAAAAAAAATGGCCCCCCAGATACAAAATCTGGAGGGAAAAGAGATGCATATTTGAAATGTACCTGTAGCAAGGAGCAAGGCCGGCTGGTTATTGGGCTTGAAGGTGGCCGGCCGGCCCTCTCCATGGCCGGCCGGCCAAGGGTCAAAAGGGTCAAGTTGTATTAGTGGCCGGCCACCACATATTGGCGGCCTCCCATGTGTGCTCAACACAGCTATGTGGTCAAAAACTGGAGAAAGTGAACCAGGAGAGAGAACAACCCACTTTTCAAAGGGGTTCAAAAGGTTCAAATGGAATTACTGGCCGGCCACCAAATATTGGTGGCCTCCCAGATGTGTACAACACAGATATGGGGTTTAGGGTGCAAGAAAATGGCCCAAGGGTGGTCAACATTGGCTTTGAAGTGAGAGAAAACGAGCGACGGAGGGCGATGAAGGAATAAAGTTGGCTGACAGAACAATTACTGGCCTCCCATCCTTCTATGACATTCCTAGCAATGAAACAGAGGTCCCTGCCAAAAATGAACCAAAACCGATGCAAAATGAAGGTTCGGGGGCCAAAACGCGCAGCCCGGGGCCCCGAAAACTGACTGTTGGGCACCGGAAGTGGTGTTCAACCACGAAGTTGGTCTCTCGGACCACAGTGTCCCTCAAAAGGGAGTAAATAAGATATGTGCCAAAAACCGGAGCAAACGGAGGTGGTTGAGCGGTCCCGAACCGAGGCACACGGCCAAGGCTCCGAAAAATCGAGAACCGGGCTCCAAACGGGGAAAATGGCCTACGACCACGAAACGTAGCCTACGGTCACTGAGAGATGGTCTAGGAGACCTCTCCCTCCCTTTGAGAAGAGAAAATAGAGAAAATAGGGCCTGGTTCGCAAACCGAGGCAAAGCACAAAAGAGTCCGGAAGTCCGGAGGCAAGGCTCGCAGCTAGGACTCCGCAACTTCAGAACGAGCACAATATGCAACATCACCAAGCGCTCAATCGGTGACGTCTGAGTCTTAAGGTCGGTCAAAAATGAGGTGTCTACACTAATTGACCTCAGAAAGTGAGCATGCTTTCTATGGTGGCCCAGAAAATCTGTCGTTTGATAGTAACTTCACTGAGCTATTATCTCTGGAATTCTGTGATTGTTAATGTTAAAACCTTTTAATTCACATCAATACATACCCAGAATTTTACACAAATATCAAATATGTGGTCTAGATTCATTCTATGCATGACCTCACAATACACCTATTGAATCTCAACCACACTTATCTCATTCTAGATAAAATTCTTGAGAAATTTTCTGGGTAGTAGCTTTAATTTTTTTACTTCACTGGTTATTAGTTCTTAAAGAGAGTATCTGGAAAGATTCAGTAGCTGGAAAGAAGCAGATAACTGAATTTGCAATTTGTGGCAACATTATGTTCAATTTGATATTGGAAATATATTTCCATTAAATAGAATGGAGGCTGTAAGAGGCCCGAGGGGATTTGTACCAGTTGGTAGATGTTCAAAGGCTGAATTCCAAAGTATGCAAGTGACAAAATTCAGAAATTGCCAAGGGTGTGAAGATGCTAAATTCTAATGGTAAAGAGGCTCTGAATGGGCATCCGTAACATTCTGCAGCTGGTAAGTATGAGATTTTTTGCCGAAAGAAAACATCTACTGAAAGAAACGAATTAGAGTGTGCCTCATTAGGATAGACTTTGAACCCGTTCAAAAACGAGGATTCAAAATAATGGGGTTCAACTATGCTCTTTCTTTGATTGAATAGAGATTCATGGAAAATAAATGCAGACATTTTGTGGAAAGATGTTGCATTCTGCTTTGGTTGTGTTTGTATGGGTTCACATTCCTCTTATGAAAAAAAAAATGGGAAAAAAAAAAATTTGATTTCATCACTTTGATTGTGTGGCGGGTAATTCTATTCGCACACCATACTTTCTCTCAATACGAATCATTTATATCGTTTGGATATCAACTTCCAAACAAAAACAAAATGTTCAATTATCAACTTCTAAACAAAAACCAATTATTCGAACAAAAATCCAGTTCAATAGTTAATATCCGCACATTTGTATTTTGTTCGAATGTAGATATCTAAACATTCATATTTTGTTTTGAAGTTGATATCCAAATGGTACAAATGGTGTGTACTAAGATAAAAAGTGGTGTGCAAATAGAATCACCCTTGTATAACAGCAAAAGTAAAGAAAAATTACAAATACATTACAGATTGTCTCATGTGGGGGTCTGGAAATTACATCATGTCCCTTTAAGTTTCTAATCGCATAACAAATGAACCCTTTTATTAATAAATCATTAACTCAATTAACTAGTTTTTAATAATATCATAAAGGGAAAACTTCACTTTACCCCTATGGTTTGGGCCATTTGCGGATTATCCCCTGACGTTTGAATATTACCACATAACCTCTATGTGGTTGATGGAGTGATGTGCACAGTTAACACCATTAACATCAGAAGTAAAAAGACTATTTTGCCCTTGTATATATAACCTTTGTTTAACATATCTTATTCAACAATTGTGCATTTGAGAAGAGCAAGAGAGAGAACTTAGGGTTTTGACATATGAAATTAGGGTTTTGATTTAACAAATTAATTTAAATAACATAATTTCTATGAAAAATTAATTTATTTAATGTTCAATATGCATTCAAGTTTAAAGTTCAACCCATAATTTTTTTGATAAACAAATTAAACTGGGTTTGCATATGATTAGAAAAATGGGTTTGAATTTGTATATGTGAACTAGGTTTGGATTTGTCTATAACAAAAATGATCTCTCACCATGGTAGAGACCCAGATTGGCCGAAGATCATGAACACTCCTGATCTAGAGTTGGAGCCCATTGATGGAGGTAGAGCATCTTGAATCAAAAAGCATCTTTAGCAGCTTGATATCAACATTTTCTTTGTTGTAAAGGTTAGCTCTAATCAGGAAAAAGGGAGAGCTACCTTACAAATTAAACAAAAAATTTGGGGGCTCAACTCACGACAGTTCCTCAACGCATTGGATTATTATCTGCACTAATTTCAACCATTTGGTAAGGAACCATAGGAAAAAGAATTATAAAAAAACATGGTAAACACGGCTTTATTGTTTGTGTGTTTTGTTTTTCTTCTTCTCTTTGTGTTTTTTATGGGACGACTAATAGTTGGATTTGTGGTGAAACAAACTGTATGTTGTTGCATTTGTGGTGTTCGATAAAATGCTTGATTGAGCTCAGATTAGCTTCCAATCACTTTTCTATACCTCTCATTCGTTGATGCTTTTGGTGAGCATCATCATCAACGAAGATTATAGCTACATATTATAATTTGGAGATAAATCAAAGAAGATTATATATATACATATATATAGCTACAGATTACATACATATAAATAGCTACAGATTATATTCTTGTACCATATTCCCAACATATATATAGCTACAGATTATATATATACATATATATATATATGTACATTAATTTTTGATAGAAATTATGTTGTTTAAATTAATTTAGGTTTTTGCTTTGGGTTTTTGGGGGGTTTTGATTTTCAGAAGTAGTATAATTTTTATTCATTGTTCTAGGCCTTTAGTTGGAGGAAGAAGATGTGAAATTGAGAGAAAGAGATGTGTTGTGTTTTGAAAAATGAATATCTAGATATTGATGATAAAGATGATAAAGATGAGGGTAGGTTTTGGAAATTGATGATGAAGATGAGGGCATTTTAGTCATTCAATTCAAAGAAAAAAAATCATATTTTCATACCCATTTGCATATTAGGCGCGTGTCATGCACAGCCTGTTAGAATAGATAGAAAAGCTAACTGCGCACATCACTCCATCAACCACAGGAGGGTTATGTGGTGATATTCGAACGTCAGGAGGTAATCCGCACATGGCCCAAACCATAGGGGAGTAAAGTGAAGTTTGCCCTATCATAAATATATTTTAATTAAAAATTCATATAATTTTATTTTTGTGTAGAAAATTAGTTATGAATTTTATTTTTCTATCAATTCTTTTAAATAAATATTTTTGATAAGTATTTGTGATTTTCAATATTATAAGGGGCAAACTTCAAGGAGTGTTGTAATTTATCCTAAAAAGTAATTACCCATTACCATTCATTGGTGTGGTGACATGGCAATGCCATAAAATAATCTAATTCTCCATTTGTGTTGTGTTGGTACTGCATGAGACTTATACAGGGGAGGGGTGAGATTGATTTGTGGCATTAGTATTGAGTTTTACTATTATTATGTGAATCTTTCTCTGGCATACTTCTATATAACAAAATTAAATCAAGCCTTGGGACCCAATATTTAGATTTCAATTAATGCTAGTAGGGATTTGAAAAATATTTAAAAGGATTGGTTTCTCTTCAGTCCTTAATCAGACTGGAGAGATGTTGTTCGGTCTATGAGTTTATTTTTAAGTCTTGTTTTGATAATTTGAATTATTCATATTTTAAGATTCGTCAAGTACATCATCCTTGTAAAATATCTAATCGATCGGACAACGGAAATGACATGTTAGGATCAATTTTGTATAAATCGCTTATTTTCTCTGTGATAATTTTTTTATACGAAACTGATCTGAACATATAGTTTCTGTTATCCAAATGACTTGATTTTTTACAGAGATGATGTATTCGATCAATCTTAAAACATGAACGATTCGAATTATTAAAATGGAGCTCAAAAGTAGACCCATGGGGCCAAACATCATCTCTCTAGTTTGATTAAGGGGATTGGAGAGAAGCCCAGTCCTAAAACAAAACTAATATGAAAATTGTTATGCTCTTATTTTCAAAAATTAATTAACCTTAAGTGTAAGATTGTTAATAAGTAATACTCATCTTCTTACTTGATTTATTATCAAAATTACTTTCCTTAATTAATTTTAATTAAATTATTGGGTGTACCTCATAAAACATCCTTGCAAGCCCTTGATTAGCTAACCTTGAAAATTGTGTTCAACTTCCCTTTTCTAAACGTGTTTGAACGTGGAGAGATAGAAGATGGGTTTCCAAGTGAAATTGGCTTACACTATAAAACATGTCAATTTCATTCTTTGTAGAGAAAACAATACGTAGGTCTTATCTGGAAACTTGGCCTTAAAAAGAGTTGAAAGAAGTTAAGAAGTCACTAAAAAGATCAAAAGACCATTAAAAAAAATAGAGTTAAACATTTTATTAATTCGCAGTTTTTGATGCGTTTAAAAAAATTATTGTCAAATACATTAACTTATTTCACCTTATAGAAAAAAGTTAAAAAGTAAAAAAAAATATTAAAAAATTAATTTTCAAACGAGATTTTAATTCTTTACTAAAACATGTGATTCAATTTAGTACATAGTTGTAATCCTCTCAACTACACAGCGCCTAAGGTTCTAATTTGTAGATAGTTGTGCCATTATCTCTGTTAAGTTTATCGAACTACAATACTGTTTATAATACCTATAACCCTCAATCAAGCTTGTCAAATCAATCAAAATAGGGACATTTGAAATCTAACAAAATCATGCTTCAAAATCAGGACATCCGAAAATCAATAAAATATAGTAAATATCACAACTTGATTATTTAATACTTAGCTACATTACCACTTTCCATACTTATATTGTTTCTAATATTAGGCTATTTTCTCAACAAATCATCTTTCTAACAAAATTTACCAAATTACCCCTATGATTGTAATAGTAATATATTCTAAGTATGAAATGACCAACTTGTCCCTAAGGACCAAATCACTAATTTACAACTAAGGGTCCAATTACCAAAAGGCCCAATGGTTCAAATTACCCAGATGCCCCTAACACACAAAATTACTAATTTATTCTTGATTAACCTCAAGTTAGTTTCTTACATGACAATTTTACCCACATTACTAAAGTTATTTACGAGCATTTATCTTATTTCATGTTTGAACAATCTACTTTTTATGATTTTCACCTTTTTTTTTTTAATTTTATATATTGCTGCAGTGATGGCCACTAACTCAATTCGACCACAGTAAAGAATGTAGATGTTTAAATTCATGAGAAATGTTTGGGGAAAAAAAAGTTTTGTTTAAAGTTTCCCAACACGAGCAAAGCTCAATTTTTATTTTCTAGACCAATAATACAATAAACTAGGAACATGTAAAATTCTACACATTCAATTATACATTCTCTCATGATGTGTGGAAATCACACCCATATCAGATAACGTAATTTATGTGTAAAATTTAGTGTGTAAATAACGAGAAGTTATACCTTGCACTAGGGGCGTGTCTATATGGTGCTCGAAATCGGCTGTGATTGATGTTTGATAGGTGTTTGATTTTATGATTTAAGTTGTCTAAATTAGTAAATTACTTTTTTGCCCATCGATGTAGGCTTCAACAGTAATTGATTCGTCTAATTGTCTTTAATTGGACCATACAATTTTTTTTTTATAAAAAAATTAGGGATTAAATAGATGAAATTAATAGTTTAAGGATGAAATTTGAAAAAGAAAAAAATGTTGATAATAGTTTAGAGGGTAATGTTACAATACACCCTTCAAAAAGGAATGTATCATATGAATACCACAAAGTGTTATAATTAAATCATTTTATGCCATACCTTAATGTATCATAAACAAACATTTTTTTTAAGGTGAAAATAACCAAACACTTTTGAGGCATAGTCAAAGATTTCTTCAGTCATTACCAAAATTATAATCACAATAGATCATAAATGAGTCACAATCAATACCACAATGTGTCATATCAAGGGTCATAAACAACTATCGCTTGAGATATAACAAATACCTTTTCAGTCATAACTAAAACAATAACAACAACAAAGGGCCACTTACAGTTCAATACTGTTGACCATACTTATTTATCTATATGTCTTATTCTATTTTTCACTTATCAATATCTCTAAAATGCCCTCTCCTCACCTTTTTTCATCCCTATTATTCACATTGCCATGACTGCACCTTCTCCCATCGGAAACCACTTCCAGCCATCATCTCCAGTCACTAGCAACCACCTCTGACCATCATCTCCGACCACCGGTGACCATCGGCAACCACCTCCTACGATATGTTTTTGGTAGCAATTTTTGACAAATTTTCTGCCATTTAAAAAAATAATAATAACATCCATCTCCGCTATGTCACTCTTCTATACCTCCTCAAATTTGGTGGTGACAAGAGAAATAGAAAAGAAGTTCAAGTATTTAACACTGATAAATTTATCATTGTATCAATATTTATCAAACCAGTTAATCACTTACTCTCTTTCATTATCACACTCACATTTACATAGATACACTATCCCTTTTTTATTCATTCAAAGAAAATACATTTACAAACTTACATATAAAAAGGGAGTAAGAATAATAAATTTATCACTGTTATATATTTATCCAAATTTACAAATTTATCCCTGATAACATATCAGTGTAAATTTATCACTGTATCAATATTTATCAAACTAGTTAATCACTTACTTTCTTTCACTATCACACTCACACTTATATACATGCATACTCATCACTTATTCATTCAAAAAAACATATTCACACACTTATATATAGAAAATAGTTTTCTCAATAATAAATTTATCACTGACACAAATTTCTCCAAACATTAGTTTGCAAGTGTAGACACCCTATTTTTGACCGTCCCCAAGACTTGGACGTCACCATTTGAACACTCGGTGATCATCCATGCTTGTGTTTCATTTTGAGTTCCCAGAGGTCTCGGCTACGCGCCTTGCCTCAGGACCTCTCAACTCGACTGTTCTGTGTTTGGTTTTGCACCAAACACTTGTGTTTTTGCTTCTGAGGGTATAGAGTAGCTTGTTAGCTACCCCTGGCACCCACCGACCTTGGCTTGAGGCCACCGGCCATGTTTTGAGGCTACCGGCCATTGGTGAATTATACCATTGGCTGGTCGGCACTTAGTGTGGTCGGCCGGCCATCCTTTTGGCCGGTGACTTCCTTTTATGGCCGGTAGCATCTTTTTACCTTTTTCAGGCATGGTGCATGCCAGCTGTGCCAGCTCCAAACCTGCCCCGAGGCATGCATGTGGCTGTTTTGCCCCTTTTGCACCCTTTTGATCTAGCTTCTTGGGGAAGCTTGACCCTTTGTAAAAACTTCCTCAAGAAGCTTGCCAGGTGTCCTAGCTTCCTCAGGAAGCCTTGCCCTCTTTGACCTTTTTTTGATTAGCTTATTTGAGAAGCTTCAAGCCTTTTCCTTGCCTATATAAGGAGAGCCTCTCCTTTTATTGAAGGGGTTGAGCAAAAACCAAGGCAATATACATATATACATCTGATATATACACACTCTCTCTCTATATCTCCCTCTCTCTCATCATTTGTGTGTGTTTAAGGGCCTTAAAGTGCATTTTATCCTTAGTTTTGCATACAAACACACACTATTACACCATACTTCAACCTTGAGAGGCATTGAGGGTTTGTTCTAGAGGTTTTGGACGGATTTTGACCAGAAGAAGGTAGCTGGCCTTGCTGTTCTTCAAGGTTTCTTCAAGGGTAACACACTTACTTTAGATTCCCCAATCTTGCACTAGACTTTTGCCTATCTTGCTTACTATTTTAGACTTTGTGTATAACTGAAAAAAGTCTTGTATTTGCATGATTGAGATACTTCATTAAGGTTGTTTTGGTATTAGGGGTCGATCTCCCCCTCTTAGACCTTATTTGGCCCTTTTTGTGCCTTCTTTTTTGAGCTTCAGATACCTTTGTGTATTGGCCTTCTCACCACTGAAATCCAATGGATTTTCAGTGGTGAAGAAGAGGTTTTGAGGTCTTGCATAGGGGAGGGACACCTCTCTCCCTTTGTCTCCCTTTTGTCCTTGTTTTTGGCTCATAAGGGTAGCATACGTGATTAGTTGTTCTTAGCTTCATTTCAGAGGTTTTTGAGTGTTGTTGGGTCATATTATGCCTCTGTTTTGGATCGGATTCATAGCCCCTTGCATGCTTAATATACTTGCTTTGTATTCCCTTATTTGGCCTAGAAATGCATCATGCATTTAGCCTAACATGCCCTCATGTTTTGGCCTGACTTTGTGAAGTCCTTAGCCATGTCTTACCATGCTTAAGGTCTGTTGGGTGTTGTTTTGACCACATTTTCCATGTTTGGTATAGCCTCTTTGCATTTGGGCTTGTGGGTCTTGAGTGTGTGAGTTATGAGCATGCCTTAGTTGGGTTGTTTCAATGCTTTGGAGTCATTTCATACGTCATTTTAGTCCCTAATCCATGCTTGTATGCTTACATTTATCATCACTTTCATGCTTTGAAAAATTGTTTTGTTGTGCCTTGAAATGAGCCTTAGACATGCTTGAGTGTTTAAGTCTTTGGGGCTGCCATATCAGTGGGTTTTGGGGGCTCATTTTACATGTTGAAACTCTGTTTTGGGTTGTTTAGTTCATGCCATGAGTGCTTGGGGTGGTTGTGGTAGAACCCCCCCCTTTGGAGACCTTGAATGCTCCCCTTTTTTATATCCATTCCTTAACATCTTTTGGGGTCATCTTTTGCATGCTTTTCATGATTTAATATGAGCGTTTAATGTCCAAGTATATTTCTTTCATATGTGCTTAGAGTTTTCTTCTTCCATGCTTAAGTAATGAGCCTTGATGTGTGCATGCTTGCACACATGATTTGTGCCCTCTTGCACTACTTTTGGTCACTATTTTGGGGTGGGCTGAGGTCTGCCCCCTTTGTGGTTCAAGTCCACCATTACATGATCATGTTGCATTGCTTCGGTTTCATATTTGCATTATATCATACTTGCATACTTGCATATTATTGGCTAGTTGCATTTCATGTCTTAGTTCACATGTTAGATTGCATGGCATTGCATCTTATATGTCTAGCATTGCACATTTGCATGTTTAGTTTGCATCACATTTGGCATGTTTTGCATCTTAGCCCCATGTTGCATCTTTGAGCCAAGTTTATATACATGCATTGCATTGTTTGGTTTGGGATGTCAAGCCAAACTTGAGGGTTGAGGGGTGTTCGTACTCGAAGTGACGAAACACGTTTTAATCCTCGGTCGCCGATGCCTTTGATCTCAATATGATAAGGCGTTAGCTTTCATTTGATTGTTGCATGCATTTACATTGAATGGCCAACTTGGCCTCTTAGGCCATCATGCATAATTGATGGCCCGAGAGTCGAGGGCCATGCTCCCTTAAGTCCGTTGCATGATAGGAAGTGTGGCCATGCTTACATTTGCTTGAAATTCCATGCCATACACTGCTTGTCCTCTGTTGCTGTCAAAACTGATTTCTGCAGGAAGTTTTGGCCAGCCGGCCATCTCTAGTGCCGACCAGCCATCAATGAAGGGCCGATAGACTTATCAGTAGCCGGTGGCAATTTCCCATGGCCGGTGGCCATTCCTCCCAACCGGTGGTGTTCCACAGTGTGCATAGAATCTTTCCTGAGACTTGTGTAGTTTTCAGAGGAGCCAGGCATTGAAAACAGAGGCAGCAATGCTATGGCAGTGAGCTTCCGGGTAGTACGAGTCAAGCATGCATCATCCAAATATTTTGAAGGCGGCGCTGTGGCCATTTAAATTCTGCATTTAATTTGTTAATTAAATAAGGGTTCTGTAATAATTAATTAAGTAGTTAATTATTTATTCGGTTATGTAATATTTATCCGGACCCTCCGAGCGAGGGCAATTGTGTAATAAGTGTGCGTGAGTGTGTGTATGTCTTCCAACCCCACGTCTTTCTTCCCTTTTATTTACCCGCTTATGATGGTAGACTAGGGCATATTTAAATTAGCATACCTTCTGCTATGCATGCGTGCATCCATACATTTGTCTTGCATGCACCGGGCTCGGCGCATCATACTAACTGCATTGTATTTCAATTCCAAGTTGAGTACTTGTTAGTTGCAGCATTTCACATGCCATCTTTAGGATAGCCGAGCCTATTATAGTTGCATTTTGTATGTGTTGCATTAGCCATCTTAACATGAACTAGGATCATGCATATGATTACTACTTAGTTTCTATTTTGGCTTAGAGTACTAGGTGAGCTTTTTATGCTTTAGCATACCGCATGCGTGTGAGTGTTGCCATAATAGCATGATTACCATGAGGCTAGCTGCTTATGTGATATAACTGCTTGAATGCCTATGGATGGAGGTTGAATTACCTAAATTGGAATAATGCATCAAAACTATGAGTTTTAAGCCCACTAGATAGTGGCAAAACCATCTTTTCTAAAAGCCCACTCGAGGGTGGCAAAACCTATATTTTAGCCTACTTGCGAGTAGCAAACCGTTTTCCAAACAAACGGATATGCAATGTTTTGTTCCAAATTAGGCGATCTAGTCTATACTTGTTTGCTGTGCGCACAACATAGTAAATCTAGGCTAATAACCGGAACAAAGACACATAACGTTTTCAAAAGAGGATATCATGGTTAGTAGAGGCCGATCTTCGGATCGGGCGAGAGGGGGTACTCATAGCTGACCTTCCCCAATCGTACCCAAGTTCCCGAGCCGAGGCAACTCTGGTGATGATGGACACGTGGCTTTTGGCACCGAGTCAGGGTTTCCTAAATTCCCCCATAAAAAATATTTAGGTGGCGACTCTGTATCTGGCGAAGCAGTCCATGTTTGGCACTTCCTTCAAAATCTGTTTTCTCAAAACGATTTGCCGAATTTGGACTCTTCGGTTCAAGATTAAGAACCGTGACAAGACGAGTCCGAACTGTAGCATCGAGGTCCCTCGCGGACTTGTTACAGCAAGCAATTGAGAAAGAGAATAAGAAAGAGAGGTGTGATATGAAAAATATTTGTATATTTCATCATCATCATCATCATCATCATCATCATCTTACAAATTCAAAACAAAACCTAAAAAAAATTCCTAAACACAAAACCCAAACAAAAACGAATTAAAAAGAAAAAACACCTCTAACGAGGAAAAAATTTCAAATTCCAACGTGATTTTTGAAGTTTTCCAAGGGATCTTGATGGTAGAGTATAAATTGGCAATGGTGGAGTGTAGATCTTAGAAGATAAAGTATAGATCAAAGATATAAAGCGTAGTCAAAGAAGATAGAGTGCAGATTGATGACAGTGGAGGTAGATCAACGACGGTGGTGGTAAATCAACAATGATAGAGTGTAGATCGGAGATAGTAGAGGTGGTCGATGACCGATGGCATTGGTGGTCAATGGTAGATGGTGGTGGTGGTGGTAGCGACGGTGTAGACAACCCATTTTTACTAACCCTAAGATTTAGGCGCTTTCTTTTGATTATCCGATTATGACAATCAGAATGAGTTTCTCATAAAATCCTCAGAAGAGAGATGGAATTTGAGCTTTAATCCCAACCTTCACACATTTTTGGCCAAATTATTTTTCATCAAAAATTCACCAATCTCCACTATCAAATTTCCTACACATCAATCTCCACTCACCATCCACTTTCATAATTACACCCCACCATCCCCACTCACCATCTACTTTCATAATCACATCCCACCATCTCCACTCACCATCCACTTTCATAATTATAACCCACCATCCCCACACACCATCCACTTTCATAATCACATCCCACCATCCCCACTTACCATCTACTTTCATAATTACACCCCACCATCCCCACTTATCATCCACTTTCATAATTACACCCCACCATTCCCACTCACCATCTACTTTCATAATCACATCCCACCATCCCCACTCTCATCCACTTTCATAATTACACCCCACCATCTCCACTCACCATCTATTTTTCATAATCACATCCCACCATCTTAATTTATCATTCATTTTCCTAAATCACACACCACCATCACCATTCATCATTCACCTCCAGTATACATTGTCCCCTATTAGCTCCATTATCTTCCCTAAATGCTCCGCTTTATCTTCCCCTTTGTCTTCCACCATTGCCCACTTGCATTGGCTTTATAATGAGAGCTCTAGTCTTGAATTTAAGGATGAATTTTAAGCAAAGAAGTGTAGAGAGGGAATGCTAAAATTGTGTTAAAATTTGAGAGAAAATAAAGTCTTAAAAATAAGAGAGTGGTCTTGCCAAACTAGTGAAGTTACATAGCCTCTTACATCTTATCATCCCTTGTCAAAACTACTCAAAGCCTTAATCAAAGAGAGAGTATTCTTGCCAAGAAAAAAGTGATCATACATTTGTTCAAAACCATCATTCCAAACTCAATTTCCAAGCTCTTGAATTGAGGATTAAGATCATAATTCACAACCTTGAGGGTGATCAAGAGAAAGTTTGAAAAATCAAGAAATTCAATCTTTCTTTGGAATGTGAATTTTCAATTCTTTCATTTTTCTTGCATGTTCTATCTTGTAATTGTTTTCTTGTGTTAGCTTCGTATTAGTTTTGTTGTACCCTTGCATGTTCTATCTTATATTTGTTTTCTTATTTTAGTTCCATATTAGTGTTGTTATAATCTTGCATGTTCTATCTTATATTTGTTTTCTTATTTTAGTTTCATATTAGTGTTGTTGTAATCTTGCATGTTCTATCTTATATTTATTTTCTTATTTTAGTTTCATATTAGTTTTGTTGTAATCTTACACGTTCTATCTTATATTTGTTTTATTGTGTTAGCTTCATATTAGTTTTGATGTACTCTTGCAAGTTCTATCTTATATTTGTTTTATTGTTTTAGTTTTATATTAGTATTATTGTAATCTTGCATGTTCTTTTTTTTTTTTTTTTTTTTTTTGTGTTAGCTTCATATTATTTTTGTTGTACTCTTGTATGTTCTATCTTATATTTGTTTTCTTATTTTAGTTTTATATTAGTATTGTTGTAATCTTGCATGTTCTATCTTATATTTGTTTTCTTTTGTTAGCTTCATGTTAGTTTTGTTGTACTCTTGCATGTTCTATCTTGTATTTGTTTTCTTATTTTAGTTTCATAATAATTATGTTGTAATCTTGCATTTCCTAGCTTATATTTGTCTTTTTGTATTAGTCTCATATTAGTTTTATTGTAATCTTGCATGTTCCATCTTATATTTGTTTTCTTGTTTTAGATTCATGTTAGTTTTGTTGTAAGTTTGCACTTTATATTTGTTTTCTTGTTTTAATTTGACCGGTAGTGGTTAGTTGAGCCACCTACATGTTTCTTGTTTGTTTTTTTTCTTGGTTTTGCAATAAAACAGGTTTGGCTAGGCCTAGCTGTAATGACTCAGATTTTAACTCACATTGGATTGATGTAAAGTGGTGCCTGTCACCTTAAAACTTGTATGGTTGTCAGACTCTTGATATTGATGGGTTGGCAAGTGAACCTTAAATATTATAATTGAGGACCCTTGGGTGATGTTTGGAACCTTGATTGAAGTCTTAACAAGGTATTTAGGTAAGATTAGATAAAAAGCCCCAAGTTTGAGTTTGAGTTTGAGTTTTTGATCAACCTTCACTCTTTTGCCTTTTTCTTCTTCCATACTTCGAATTTGAATGTGAAGCTGGAACCATTGGAAAACTTGTTTCCGGGGCTTCAATTTGGACACAAGAACGATCTAAAACAGAGTCCGAATGAGAAAGTCTCACATGTTTGAATTTTGAGTTTCTATGTTGGAAGCATGCTCACTCGAGCGAGCTTTTCTTCGTTCGAGCGAACCGCGCGAATTCAACAAGTTTAAAATCACTTTTCTAGATCATTCTTCACACTTCTACCTTCTCTCTTCATCCCTCTCACCCTAGGTTCGAAAACCCTAGGGTTTTGACCTCAAATACCTTCCATTTCCCTAAGGATTGGCCAAGATCTCTTACAAAGAAAGGAAGAAGGCTTGAAGATCATACTTTTCAACCGATTGAAGTTCAGATTTGTGGAAGAATCTCATCAAAGCTTTGCTCCTTAGCTTCCAATCTTGAGGTAGGGATCCTAGTTCTTCTTCAATGCTTACATTAATAGATAGATTTGTGGTATTTTGATTATATAAATGCAAAATCTACATTTTGAGCATATAGAGTTATATCATGGAAAATTGGGGATTTAGGGTTTAAAGAGTTGGGGTTCTATTGTTGGGTTTAGATTATGGATTATGAACATTAGGTGTATAATCAATGGGAAAATTGGAATAAAAAGTAAAGGTTTAAGAAGTTTGAATTTTTCTTGAAATTCTTGATTTTCTTGAAAACTCTAAGTTGATTCATGATGATAAATAATGAGTTTGCCCAAATTGAAAGTAGAATCATGAAATTCAGGTATTTAATTGTATATATACAAGTTTAATTGAATTTTGGAAGTGTTTGAAAATTATGTTAAAAATTTGCAATTGAACCTTTATTATGGAGTTTCATTTTGGAAAATGAGGATACTTCAATCAACATTAAATTTATGAAACTAAGTCTATTTTGGGTTAAGATGAGTGTGAATAATGATAAATGGGAGATTGTAAAATATAACGATGTTATATGATGGAGTTGTATCAAAGAAAATTAAATGTTGGAGATTTAATTTATAACCATGGGTAGTAATTGATAATCAATGTATTTTTTAAAAAAAAAATTGAATTTGAAGACTTGACGATAATATGGAAAAGTAAAGAAATAGTTTGAACCCAAGAATTGTGAATACTTTAAAGATGAATCTTTGCCTCTATGGAGGTGTTGTTATATTTTTATGTGACAAAACGATGAATGGTTTAATGGATAATGAAGAAGGTCGTAGAACATATTTGTACTTGTTATGTGAATGTAATTTTAATACATGGTGGATGTATATTGAATTAATGTGTTACGAAAATAATGGAAGATGTGTTGGCATTGTCCACTAATTGTAATGATGGATTGTGATGTTATCTTGGGGTCCGTTTCCCGTCGTATTTGAGCCGGCAAAGCGTGGCGCTTGAGATAGGTTTCGCCTTCCTTTCGGAGTAACGCCCGGTAAAGCGTGTGGTATGTTGAGGTTCCGCGTTCCTTCTGGCTTGTGACCAGTAAAGCGTGAGGTTCCGTATTCCTTCCAGCTTGTGACCGGTAAAGCGTGAGGTTTCGCATTCTTTCCGGCTTGTGACCAGTAAAGCGTGTGACTCATGGAGATGACTTGTGATTGGATCTGGTATTTGATATGAAATCAATTGAAAGAATGGAAATTGAAGTGGTAATTGGATTATGAATTGGTGATGGTAAACTTAATGAATTAGTTGCGACAATAAAGGTAAATTATGGGTATTGTTTTGTAAAATAAATAAGAGACTGCATTGAAAGGGGTTTGTTCGCCTTGTGTTACCTTGAAATGAAATTTGAGAGTGTAAATAACGGTGTGAATTGAGTATAGGAGAATTGTTAGTGAATCAAAAAGGAAACTTGAACTTGAAGTTATGGAGTTCTAAATAAATATAATGAGTAGAAAAGAAGAATGAAAGAAAAAGAGGAACATTAAAAATGGAAACTAAATAAGAAATATTTTGGGAATTGATTAATAACTTTTTAATGATGTTGTTTTCTTAAATACGGTTGTTTCACAAGGGTTTATGTTTTTCTAAGGTTAAGGGATGATTTTAATGGCTGAAGGTTTTTCTTGAAAATGTTTAAATAGTTTTTGAGAAAAAGTTACCTTACTTATGGTATTTTGAAATTATAAAATGTCACTCTACTATATGGTATCACCCTACATGCATGATTATTTCTATCTGTGTGTTAGTTATTGATTGAGAACTATGAGATTCCAACTGGGCATTAGTGCTCACCCCGTTGTTGTTTTGTCTTTTTACAGGAAGAAAGTTTGGATTATTTGATTGAAGATTTATGGAGTTCTTGAGTCCCTTTGTATAACTTCATAGTAGATGTAAAGGAAATGAATTTTGTATTTGTATTTATTTATTTGTAGCACAGTAGGAGACTGGCATGTATTGTTGTCATTATAATATTCATTGAGAGAGAGAGAACATGTATCATTGTATTTCTATTACTCAAGTGTAATAGATATTTGTATTTGTATATAAAAAAAATAGACCTAAATTTACAAGCTTGGTAATGTTTTCGAGTAATTAAAATTCGAGGTGTGACACTAGCTGGAATAGGCCAGCCGATTAGCTTCAAGACGGCATTGTTTTCCGATGTTAATCAACTTCTAGTGGTTTTTAAGGAACATGAAGCTTTTTCTTTATTTTATTTTATTTTGAGTGTTTTGTGAGATTTTTATTTTGACGTAATATTCTCCTCATCCCTCTCTAATTTGGTTTGTAATTATTCTTTCAAATGTTGTAATAATGCCCTGCCCTACTTCTTTCTATCCTATTATTTTACTTGCTTTCTTTATTTGTGAATATGCATAATATTTTTTCTTTCATTATATCCATGCTTTGCATCCATGTTTCCAACATCTTAATTCGGCTAAATTTGCATTTGTGGATTTAATCAATTCCTATGTGATTATCTGCACTACCTCATGTTCTTGAGATGATTCACATGTCATATCTTAGAAGCCGAATCTTTAGTTGCATCTCATGAGTGAATTGCATTAGGATTTTGCATATAAGATCATGCATGTTTTTACTAGCTTTATTTTGTAGCTGTTCACGAGACGTCAATAAATATGTAAGTTTTTATGTTTTAGCAACCTGCTTGTGTGTGTTTTTCTTGTTATGTTTAAGCATCCTACCATGTGGCTATTTACTTACATGATATAACTATATGAATGCCAATGGATGGAGGTTGTGTCGCTTAATTTGGAATGATGCTGATTTTTCATGTTTGTAAACTCAATTTATTTGGGTTATACATCTTCAAAACTCTTTCAAAATACATGAAATCAAATTGTTCCAAAATGAATGACATAGTCTATACTTGTATGCTTCAAATAATAAATTTATGGATTTATTAAATAATTAGAACATGAATATATAAAGAAAATAAAATTCATCTCATGGTTCAGTAGAGGCTGATCAATAATGACCTTCCCTTCTCATACCTAAGGCTCCAAGCCAAGCATCTTTGGTGACGACGAACAGTGGCCTTGGCACGAGTCACGGGTTTCCTAATTTTTTCAAAATTTTAGGTGGCGACTCGAAGATCTGGTGATGCAGTCCATTTCTGGCAAAGGTTTTGCAATAAAATGAATTTTCTATAAAAGTTGTCAAATTTCGACTCTCATCTATGTTTCACATTGCACTCGTGAGACTAGATCAAAAAAGTCGAGGGTCCAAACTGTTTAATGTGCATAGGCACCCCCCGGGCACGTTACAGTTTCTGGCAACTCTACTAGCGATTTTATGAAACCTTGACTCGAACTCCATGATATGACTTTTATTTTCAATTATATGTTTATTGCATTGCATATATTGGTGCACTTAAAGTCCTTGTGTTGCCCAGATACTAGTAGGAACACAGACACACTTTTTGTGACACTACACCTATCTCAACATTACTTTGGAGGCCTTGTGTTATAACCTTTTGAGATCTGTCAAAAAGCTGGCTCTACTATCTAAGGTTCTCAGACTTCGAAGAGAGGCTATATTGACTCTTTTGATTTCTTGGGATCTTCATTGGTTATGACCCAAATGACTCTTTGTAATGTCATCTTGACTTCAACTTCTAAAGTAGAGCCAACTTTGTACAAATAGTGAGCTATAATATCTTTCAAAATTAGGAAAGGATGCTCTCCCATTTCTAGGATGTATGATGCCGCTTGTCTGAATAGTAAAGCCCTAGATTATTTCAAAATTCGGACAGGGTAACCCTAACCCTCATAAGGATGTCTGTTATCTTTCCTGCTATGTGTTATGTGCAATGAATGGGATCTATATAGGGCTTCTCAATATCAGTGGTTCAGGCATTACAGTTTGTGTGTTTGAGTTCAGTTCTTTTTCAGTTTGATCAGTTGAGCTAGTATGCTGCCAAAATTTGATTGAAGGTTCTGTTTTATGTTTTTGCAAGGTAGTTGGGCAATATAGCTTCAGAACAGTCGAATATCTCCCAAGTTCTATGGACTCGCGTTAGTAGACTCTGTAAAACTACAGATTTGGTTAAAGGACAGCCAGTGTTAGTTTCTTTGTTGCTGAGCACACGAAGTAGAAGTACAAAAGCCGCATTAACTAGTCAAAATACCCTTTCTTCACTTGCTAGATCATCCTTACCTAGTTCACCAGTATCCGTGATGGCTCAAGTTCCGGAGAATATAGTGGACATGTTGTTGGCCCTTTAACGAAGTTTGGATGTTATAGCTAATACAATGGCCACCCATGGTGATGCCCTTGCCGAATTGCGGCACCCATCTGGGTCATCCACTACTCAAACACCTCTGGTGGCTAATCCAATTCCACCCCCACCAGCTAAGGAATTTCCTAAACCTAATGTACTAAAAGACTTGAGGGTTTCTGCATAATCATCAGGAGGACCTTTTCCCCTTCCACAACTGAGAGGGCTCTTTTCCCTAGAAATGAATGAGGTTGATTCGACTATGATGAAACTGGCCAAGTTGGAACAAATGTTTAAAAGGTTGCAGGGAATCAACTCTATCCCAGACATTGAAGATGGGTATACAGACACAACTATCAAATTGCCAAAACAGTTTAAAATGCCACATATTGATAGATTTAATGGAGCTAGTGACCCTATAGTCCATATTCTTCTTTTCTTGGATGTCCTGAAACTAATGGGCCTGACTCGACCTCAAAAACAATCCTTCTTCGAGAGGACTTTATCTGGTATAGTTGTCATCTAGTATGCTAAATTAGAAGACTCGATTAAACAAAATTAGGAGGAGTTAGCTGGGGCTTTCATCACCCAATATTCTCACAACACCTTTGAGGTAACTGCTTGGGATTTGGAGGCAACTCACCAAAAGCCCAATGAAAGTTTTATGGCTTTTATCACTAGATGGAGGGACCACTTGAAAAAGACCAAATCCGTATGATAGTCAGAAATCTACATGGAAAGATGTTACAAAAAATGATAGTCCTTCCACTCTCCACTTTTAAAGACTTGCATGAAATAGGGGTCCAGATAGAGGATGCCATCCAATAGGGAATCATTGTGGATGATAAGGAACTTGTTCGGAAGCCTTTTGGTAACAGTTCCAATGCTATTACTAGTAGTACAACAGTTGTGAGACCTTCTGAGGTCAATTCAGTCATTACCACCACCACCAAAATAGCCGACCCATTTGCCGATGCTGGTTTACAAACAACCAACTCAACCCGAACCATGGCCAGAACCTTTAACCCTCTCCATATGTCCCCTGCCAAAGCTATGAAAATCTTAAAAAAAAGAGAGTATCTCAAGCCTCTAGACCCCCGACCTCTTCCCGATCCTCTCCCAGCAAAACACGGCCCTACCAAATACTGTGCCTTTCACCAACAACCCGGACATAACACTGACCGTTGCTTCCATCTTCATCATGAGATTCAAGATCTCATTGACAACAAAATCATAGCTCCCCTACAAACACCAAAACCTAACGTCACTACCAACTCATTGCCACCCCATGACAAAACCCTACCACCACCTCGCCTCAACTATATCCATACACTTTTGCCCACTTTTGACCCCAATAGCTACATGACACCCACCCATTTACGAAAACCCAAGGTACATATTCCTAAAGGCACTAAGTTGTGGATGATGGATACACCTCCAACCTAGCTGAAACCTAAAAGCCCTATCGTGGTAGTGTTAAAGGAAACAACCGAAGTGCTTGAGGCTGGAAAACTATCAAAGAAAGAGTATGATCCTAGCCGGTATATTGTTCCCAGTGGTCAACTAAAACCTGAGGTTGATCTGCCTGACTCATTTTCTATAAATGTTGTCAGAGAGGATGTATTTGAATTGGGGTTGGATGATTTGGCTGACCTAGTGGAGGACTTGGCCAATTTCCATTTCTTTGAAGAATCGGACCTTGGGAATGTGTAGATGGAATGGTGGGAACCAAAGAATTCCAATCATGGTTGGTCAAACGATGACGAAGTTTCTGATAAGGAAATTAAGAGAAAAGGGGATGAACTGAGACTTGATTCTGGAAAACCTGTTGAAAATGGTGAAGGAAAGAGTTTCGGAGGAAAAGAAAAAGAACTAGAAAGCCATTCAGAGTCTATTGTGGGAATGATTCGAGCAGAGCTTGATAATTGCCTTTCAGTCAACAAAGGCGAATGGTGGGATGATAGTGACCTGCAACTCGCCCATACTGATGATGAATGGATAAGCAAGGTGCCTAATGAGACATGGTACTCAGAAGAAATTGATCATATGACTAGGAGTGGGCACTACTTCAAGCCTTCATAACTAGACCAAGGAGAATCCTCTGGCAAAGACAAAGAAGTTGAGAAAGAGAAACAAAAAGAGACTGAAGTAGAAGATGACCTGGTTCTAAAATAGCTGAAGAAGATCCAGGCAAACATTTCCATCTGGGGGATTCTCATAGCTTCCCGAGAACATCGACAGGCATTGTTATCAACTTTGAGCAAGGCTAAGCTGTCGATTGATACAACTCCCAAGCAGTTAGTGTCACTAATCACCCCAAGAGAAACAGTCCTAGTAATAACTTTTGCCGACAAAGAGCTGCCACCAGCAGGGTCAGGACACAATAAGCCTCTATATGTGTCACTGGAGTGCAGAAAGAAATGGGTCCCGATCGTTTTGATTGACACTGGGTTAGCCATCAATGTCTTCCTGACGTGCACTGCCTATGCGATAGGGCTAAAGTCGGCAAATTTCATGCCCACTACTCAATTGATCCGAGCCTATGATAATACTAGTCGAGAAGTGATGGGGACAATCCAAGTACAAATAACAATGGGTTCATCTAAGCACGAGGCTGAATTTCATGTCATGGATGTTCCCGCAACATTCAACTTGCTATTGGGAAGGCCCTGGCTTCATTAGATGAAAGTTGTATCATCCACACTGCATTAATTAGTAAAGTACCCGTATAACGGAGGAGTTGCCACTGTCTTCGGAAACTCATCCATTCATCCTCCCCCAAAAGTCACAACACCACTGCTAGAAATACAACATGGAGAAGAAGATGTGTTCCTATTGGGTTTTACATTGGCAGAGGCCCAGCTAGTTCAAACACTAATGGTAGAAGACGAACGAACGTATGTCAGCACTCAATCAATCTACCTCATGAGCAAATTAGGGCATATTCTGGGGATGGAATTGGGAAAAAGTGGTAAAAAAGGCATTTGGGTTAGGGTATACACCTACAGCAGAGGATTGTAAAAGGAAAGGCGAAAAGATCAAGGAGAGGATCAAGGCGAAGAGAACCAGGAAACAATTTGAATTGATCCATAGGCCAATTCGTGGAACTTTAAATGGGCACTTTGTTCATGAGGGATAGGATTTTCCTTTCTGTGGATTTGCTGAACCATGGATTGACCAAAGGGATAAGAAAAGATATCTCAGATTTGAAATCTTCTTCAATCACCAACTTTTTGATAGTGACAAGGAACAGATAAATCTGAGTGTCAACATTGGTCAAGAGAGTGATGGCAGTAGCATGGATGAAATCATAAGTAACACTGGCCAGTTTGTTGAAGGAGTCGGATACTAGTGTGGAAACAGTAGACTTGGGGGATATGACAGTTTCTATGATCGAGGAAGAACTACATGTCTGCTCAAGCTTCATTGTGGATGCGATGAATGGCACACAAGTAAATTGGCATGTTGAAAAAAGTTTTATTGAGAATTCTGAATTGGTTATTGAGTCTGAATCTGTTGGACTTGTTGAGTTAGAGTCAGATTAGAGTGTATCAAAGTCTTCTTTTGCTTTTGCTTTTTCTTTTGAGTCTATTGCAATTGTTGAGCACAAGATTTTGAATAAAGATGATATGAGTTCTGCTTACTTCTCTGTGCCTATAGTTCATACCATTGACCAGAATTGTCAGAATTTTGATGAAAACGAAGAGGACGAAATTCATCGGGCTTTGAAAAACTTAATCAACTGGAAGGAAGAAAGGCATGTTAAGCCTTTGGTCGATGAAATTGTTTCCATAAATGTGGGTACTGAAAAAGATCCTCGCTTAGTCCAGATTGGTTCCACTTTATCCTCGAAGGAACGCAAGCAATTAGTTACTTTATTAAAGGAATTCAAAGATGTTTTTGCGTGGTCCTACAAAGATATGCCTAGAATTGATCTTGAGATTGTACAACATCGGATCCCTCTTAATCCGGATGCCCAACCTATCAAACAGAAGCTTCACATAATTCATTCGGATTGGGCACTAAAAATCAAAGAAGAGGTTACTAAACAAATCAATGCTGGGTTTTTTCTTGTATCTGAATGTCAGACTTGGTTAACCAACATTGTGCCAATCCCGAAGAATGATGACAGAATTAGGGTATGTGTCGACTTCCGGGATTTGAACAAGGTTAATCCAAAAGATGACTTTCTTTTGCCACATATTGATGAATTGGTAGACTTCACTACACGGCATGTCTTAATGTCATTCATGGATGGTTTTCGAGGTATAATCAGATCCTTATGGCTCTAGATGACAGAGAAAAGACTGTATTTACTACACCAGGGGGGACGTATTGTTACGGGGTCATGCCATTTGGTTTGAAAAATGCCTAAGCCACTTATCAACGAGCCGCTACTACATTGCTGCACGATATGATCCATAAGGAAGTTGAGGTGCACATGGATGACATGATTGTCAAGTCCAAAGATCGGGAAGGCCACTATACCACGTTGAGATTTTTTTTTGAGAGAATTAGGGAATACAGGCTGAGACTGAATCCACGGAAATGCACCTTTAGGGTCACTGCGAGCAAGATGTTGGGATTTCTGATCACATAGCAGAGAATTGAAGTTGATCCATCTAAAATTAAGGCCATCTTAGAAATGCCGCCACCAACAACTAAAAAGGATGTACGTGGCTTTCTGGGAAAAGTGCAATTCATAAAAAGGTTTATTTCTAAATTAACTTTGACTTGTGAACCACTATTTGGTCTGTTAAAGAAAGGGAAGAAATTCCAATGAGATGATCGGTGTCAGTATGCCTTCGAGCAAGTTAAGCAGTATTTGTAGAATCCACCTGTGCTAGAGAAACTACTGATTTTGTATTTATCAGTGACTGAATCAACCATGGGATGCATGATTGTGCGAGAGTCAGATGAGAAAGTGGAGAAAGCCATCTACTACTTGAGTAAGAAGATGCTTGACTATGAGACCTGCTATACTCCCTTGGAAAAGGCTCCGCTATACTCCCTTGGAAAAGGCTTGCTTGGCTTTGGTTTGGGCCACCAGGAAGTTAAGACACTACTTGTCAGCTCACTCGGTAATTCTAGTTTCAAGATTAGATCCCATCAAATATCTCTTTGAGAAACCAGCTCTTACCTGTAGGCTAACTCGTTGGTTACTTTTGCTTTCTAAATTTGATCTCAAATATGTCGCTCGCAAATCTGTTAAAGGAAGGGCAGTGGTAGAATTTCTGACTGATCACCCAATTGAAGAAGAAGAAGCTATGGATTATTCGTTCCTAGATGAGGAGGTCATGTAGACAGAAGAAGACTCTTGGAAATTGTACTTTGATGGAGCGTCTAATCAAATTGGTTGCGGGATAGGTGTGTTGCTCATAGCACCAGATGATTCTCATATCCCTTAAGCCTTCAAACTGTGATTAAGAGTATCCAACAACCAAGCAAAGTATGAGGCCTGCATTGCTGAATTGGAAGCAGCTCTAGAACTAAGGGCAATAAGGTTGGATGTGATTGGAGATTCGAACCTGATTGTCTCTCAAGCCAATGGAGATTGGAAGGTTAAAGAAGAGACAATGAAAGTCTACCATTAGACGTTGGACATGTTAATCCCGAGGTTCGAAAGATTGACATTTACACATCTGATGAGAGAGAACAACCGATTTGGGGATGCGTTGGCAACCCTCGCTTCCATGATAAATATACTAATTGGGGTTAAGATGTGCTCAATCCTGATAGAACAAAGATATAATGCCCGTATATGAAATGGTAGCTACAACAGAAGAGGTTTGAGATGAAAACCCTTAGTACTTTGATATTTGAAACTTTTTGGAAAGTAGTATATACCCACAGGGGGCAAACACCAAGGACAAATACGACGTTTAGTTGTTCAGTTCATCATTTGCGAGGATAAGCTGTATAGAAGGGGGCATCTGGGATTGCACAAGTTATGCGTAAAGGAAGAAGAGACAAGGCGTGTTATGGAGGCCATCCATGGAGGAGAGTGTAGAGCCAATATGAACGGTATAATGTTGGCCTGAAAGATCCTTAGGCAAGAATACTACTGATTAACCATGGAGAATGATTGTATTGACTTTGTTAGGAGAAGCCACAAATGCCAAATCCACGCCAATCACATGAATATCCCGCCATCAAAACTCTATAACATGACTTAGCCTTGGCCTTTCTCAGTCTGGGGCATAGATGTCATCAAGGCAGTCACACCAAAGGGTTCAAATGGGCATCAGTTTATCTTGGTTGCCATTGATTATTTTACCAAGTGGGTTGAAACATAGTCATTTTTAGTGTTAAAAGTATTTCATGTGGCCAAATTCATCAGGAAAAACATTATATGCAGATACGGGGTGCCAAAAGAAGTAATTTTAGACAATGGCTCACATTTCAAAAGAAAAGTGACAGTTCTACTTGAGAAGTACAACATGGCTTTTCACAAGTCATCAACTTACAGGCCACAAACCAATGGAGTTATTGAAGCTACAAATAAGAACATCAAGACCATTCTACATAAGATGGTGGAAACTTATAGAGATTGGCTAGATAAGCTGCTTTTTGCACTTTGGGGATACAAGACATCAATTCGAACATCTATAGGGGCAACCCCATACTCTTTGGTAGATGGAATGGAGGCTATTTTGCCAATCGAATTAGAAGTACCTTCATTGAGGATTATGGTTGAATGTTAGATAGCAGAAGCTGATTGGCAACAAAACTAATTTGAGGAGCTGATGTTATTTGATGAGCGAAGATTGAAGGCGTTATGCCATGTTTAGGGGTATCAATGCAGGGTTGCCAGAGCATTCAACAAAAAGGTTAGATCCAGGAATTTGAGGAAATGAGACTTAGTGCTAAAAGACAACCGAGCTCCTACTCATGACCTTAGGGGCAAGTTCAGACCTAATTGGACGGGTCCCTACATCATTAAATCAATCTGGTCAGGAGGAGTAGTCCTTCTCATAAATTTGGATGGTTTAGAATTCTCACAACCAATCAACATGGACAAACTAAAGAAGTACTATCCTTGAGAGGTTCGCTGGGCCGAAAATCCACAAGGGCGACCTAGGCAAAAATTAGAGCATAAAAAAAATAGAAAAATGAAAAAATGAAAACCTCGCAAGGTTGAAAACCCGAAAGGGCAACTTTCGTAAAAGTTAGAGCACAAAAGGAGCGTGTCAATACTCGAGTGAACCTTACCCCAAACTACGTATGGCCTAATTCCTATCTTTAGGATACGTAGGCAACTTCATCTTGAAGTTTGGGTCTAATCATTTCTCAACTCACTCATCCTGTCCATGTTTGATTTGTGTATCTTTATTTGACTCGACTATCTAATCTATGTTTAAATTAACTTGTCCCGTTTGGTTTAGTTGTCCTTCATGACGGGTTCAGTTGCAAGGCAGATTCAGTTATGCATTTAAAGGGTTGGTTTCACGTTGGTTAGGTAGTGACCAGTCACAAATATAGATTTTGTGCACTTTTAATGAAGTTAACTGATTGTCTTGAAAATTATTTCATATTTTGTAAAATCTAGACCATTCCTTGGACCAAAAGGAGAAAATTTTCAGTGCTCATAATTTGGCTCATATGATTTCGAGACAGAAAATGGAACAAGTGTGCTAATATACCTCTCATGTTGATCAAAATCACTTTAGTAGAAAGGAAAAACAAAAAAATGGGGCAAAATGATGAACTATGGGCACAGTCGAGTTAGGTTTTCTATCCTTTACCTGCACTATCAAGTTCTCATCACCTTAATCAAGCAATCGTTGAAAAATGCACAGTAATTGTCGCTAGCAATGTTTTTTTGTTAGGCAATCGGCCGGTGTTGCTTTGTTTTGTGTCCATTTTATTCCAGCAAGCATAAAGGGGTGCATTTGGGATGGTTTTTGCCTTGTTTTCCTTTCATTAAGTTGTATTTTGTGTTTTGGTCAGTCATAGACTCGACATCCAACTCAAAATTCATTGAAATGCAACCATTCCCAAATTCAAAATTCAAAACAAATGGTTTTTTATGCTCAAGTGTTATGCCATTCATGCCATTTGAATTTACAAAACAATACTCTTTTATTAAACTTCAAGGATCCCCGATCAAAGTTGTACAAAAGGGAGTTGATTCTATAGGTGCCCACTCTAAAACAAAAACAAAAAAAAAACAAAAAAAGGAAAAAGGAAAAACAGAGGAGGTAATTATTTTATTAGTTTCCGACGACAGTCCGGCGGCAGAGATTATAAAGACAACTTCGTCACCCGACTCTACCGTCAGCTGTCTCGCTTCATCTTCACTCCTTCGAAGCTCATGAAGACGCTGCCTTAGCCTTGGCAAAGCTTTCAAAAGAATTATTCCCTACTGGCCATCAAATGCGGAGTATGAGGGAACTCCAAATCGGGCCATGGAGGTGGCTTGTCATTTCAACTCTTTGTTCTACTTTTTCAATGCACTAATTTCTACTCGAGCGTCTTTGTACATACATTGAAGCAGAGAGAGTTGCACTAACAGTTGACACACTTCAAATGTCCTATTCTACAATTGATAGGACAAGTTAAAGAAATCAATCACGGTCTCCACACATGACCTCAGTGTATACAAGTTAGCCTCGATGTCAGACTATGCAGCCATTATTTGCTCAACTAACATCACTGGAAAACAGAGAACAGGAGAAGGAGAAGGGACGTGTGATTGAGGTTTGAGGGAGTCAAAATAGGTTATCTATATCGTGGATTCGTTGAGGTTAGGGAAAGAGAGCGAGAGAACCGCAAGAAGAGGCCATGTCAAAGGAAAGTGATGCAAAAGAAAGGGGTTGCAGAGTGGTGACAGAGAGAGTTCATAGCTTTTTACTCTATCTCTCTCACAAGCCTTGGTTTAGACAGAGAACGAGCAAGGAGAATGAGGCAAATGGGGTGAAGGTGCCGAGGCAATTGTTGAAAAAATTGAGAGTCTAGCTCTGTCAGCCAGGTGACGTATTTGTTGAAATTGCGCTCCAAACACGACGCTTGAAGCAGATGAAGGAAGAGAGAGAGAGAGAGAGAGAGAGAGAGAGAGAGAGAGAGAGAGAAATAGGAGAAGGGAGAGAGACATGTATGTATATGTATATCTTTGTATGTAGATATATATGTTTGTATATTCTTTATATTTGTATGTATATTGATGTATATTTATACTTCTGTTATGTATACTGATGCCTTTGTACATCGTTTAAACCTGGTTAAAACTTTCTTCCTTTCCATATGAGATACGGTCAGCTATACTTGTTGGTTACACCACATTTTTACCTTTCACGTGAAACGTATTAGGATTTGATGTTTACCTGGTTAAAGCCTTCCCTCTTTCTGTATGAGATACGGTTAGGTATGCTTGTTGGTTACACTACATTTCTACCTTTCACATGAAACAAGTTAGAATTTGATGTTTACTTGGTTAAAACCTTCCCCCTCTCCATATGAGATACAGTTAGGTACGCCTATTGGTGTGGACTCGACTTTTTCGCGCCCTCTCTTTCAGAGAGCTCAAATTGGTCCTACAGTTCGGACTCTTGTCATGGTTCTGAATCTAATTTCACAAAGGGCAATGTGAAACTGATAAACACCAAAGAGTCCAATCCGACAAATCATTTTGGAAAATCAATTTTAAATTAAATAAAGCCAAAATTGGACTACTTTGCCAGATTACAGAGTCGCCACCTAAATATTTTATTTTTGGAAAATTTAGGAAATCCTGACTCGTGCCAAAGGCCACGTGTCCGTCAGCACCAAAGTTGCCTCGGCTCGGGAACTTGGGTACGAGAGAGGAAGGTCCTGAAATGAGCACCCCTGCTCGCCTGATCAAATATCGGCCTCTACTAATCATGATATGTTCTTTTATAAACCTCATGTGTTCTTATTCTCGTTATTAAACAAGCT
The DNA here is from genome assembly GCA_022316695.1 of Camellia oleifera. Classification (NCBI taxonomy): domain Eukaryota; kingdom Viridiplantae; phylum Streptophyta; class Magnoliopsida; order Ericales; family Theaceae; genus Camellia; species Camellia oleifera. Next base: position 147,023,121 of record CM039316.1, on the reverse strand, counting down.
TTACTATGTGACGCACACAAGCAAGTATAGACTAGTCGCAAGACTTGGAACAATTCAACTCATGTTTGTTCTCGAAAATGGTTTTAATTTGCCACCCTCCAGTGGGCTTAAAACATGACTTTCCACTTCACAAAGTGGGCTTAAAACATACATTCGTTGAACTGTTCCAATTCAACCAACAAGCCTCCATCCACAGGCATTCATGCAATTAATCATTTAAGCACATAGCCTCATGGCAAGCATGCGAAACATGGCAATATAATAATCACACTCATGCAAGCATGCTAAAGCGTAAAACTTACCGAGTACTCCAAGCCAAAACAAAAGCTAGTTAGAAATATGCATGATCCTAACTATACAAAATGCCTAATGCAACACATGCAAAGTACGTGACTAAATAGGCTCGGCTACCTAATCATGGTATTGGCAACACTTTGATAGCATGCTTTGAAACACGTATTCAAAGAAGTATTGAAATTGCGATGTAGTTTGAATGATACGCCGAGCCTCAATGCATGCAAGACAAATGAATGAAAGCAATCATGCAAGCATACGGTATGCTAATCAAAACATGTCCCTAATCTAACCATCAAAAGCGATTAAATAAAAGGGAGAAAGACGTGGGGATGGAAGACATACACACACACGCACACTTATTATAACATTACGCCCACGCGAAGGAGGGCCCGAATGAATAAGCTAAGCTAATCTAAGCTAAACTAATTATTACAACACAAAACTAATTAACTATTCTAGTTAACTAATTATAACAAACCAAAATTGAATAACTAGCTATGCTAAGCTAATTAAAGTAATTAAACTAATTAACTATCCAAGCTAATTAAATAATTACAACACTCGAATGAATGAATGAATTAGCTATTACTAATTAATTAAACAAAGCAAGTAAATAGCCTCGAGGGCGAGAGAGGCATGCATGCTCAGTTGGCTTCCTTCCAAAAATCCATCGCCTTGCCATCGGATGCCTCTCTTTGCGCTCGTTTGATCTCTAAAAATTGTGTCAACTTCCAGAATGCTTCTGCTTCAACTTAGGAACACACTGGTGCAAAATTCATTTCTAGCCGGTCGGCTACCACTGGTGGCCGTCGGCTACCATTGGTGGCCGGTCGGCTACTTTTGGTGGTCGATCGGCTGATACAGGTGGTCAGTCGGCCACTGTTTTCTTGGACTTCTCTTTTTTGCTGCAACAGAGAGCAAACAGAGGCAAAGCAATGTATTCTCAAGGAGTGTATGTGCTGCTACCCTCCTTATCATTACATAAGCTCAAAGGAGTGCAACTCTAGATTCTCAAACCATTAACCAAGCATTTTCAATGCATGATGGCCAAAGAACCAAGCTTGTACAAGTTTAATGAGTGCAAAACAAGACTCAACAAAACCACAACCCTATCATGCATGATCAAGGGTGATGGTGACCAAGAAAAATGACACCTTTCATCACTTTGAGTATGAAATGTCCCATTTTTCTTGTGTTCGAATTAACGTCCGATCCGAACACATGCAATCCAACACAAAGATGGTTAGCTTGCCTCTTTTACTTGTCCAATTTTATTTACTCATTTTACATTACCGATTAGTCCTTTAATTGAAAGTAGGCTTAAACCACAACTACCTTGAGCATGAAAGAGTCCTCATGTCGTTGGTTAGTAGAAACCCTCAAGAGAGGATTAAAACCACTAAGCACAAGTGTCTCAATTTCACACTCAAGCCAACAAAAGGTTCAAAGTCACTTTCAAAATAAATGAAAGAGTGAAGAAGAGAGGGAGATGGCAGAGATTTCAAGGCTGAAATGGGATGCAAAATGACAGTAAAACATGGAAACAACTCATGCAAGTCATGTTTAAAAGCCTAAAACATTAAGCTAGTGAAGATCACAACACTATAGGCATGCAATATAAAGCTCAAAAAGTATAAAAACTTCAAAACAGTCTTAAAACAGCCTAAAAGGAGTTCTAAAACATGTTTGAAGCAAGCCAAAAATAGTTAGAATAGGAGGCCAAAACATAGCACAAGCTAGACTATTAAGCACAATTGCACTACAAGCATACAAAGCAAGACTCATATGACCAAACCAGCCCAAAACAGAGTTAAAACCAGTCAAAACAGTAGCTAAAACATGCTGAGAATAAGCTAAGTTAAGCTACAAAAGCATGCTATCATGTGATGCTAACTAGGCATGCAAGTGAGACACAAGGAAAAGAGGCTAACCCCTCCATTTTTGGACTTCAAAACATGCTTTCCACCACTGAAATAACTCTAAATTTTATTGGTTTAAAGGCCCAAAAATTTTGATTTAAAGGTGATGAAAAATGGCACAAAAACCTTCACAAGCCAAAAAGCCAAAAAGGGGGACAACCCCCTAACTCACAATGGCTCAAACCACCATTTTTAGGACTGAAAAACAAAGGTTTTTATAGTTGAAAACCAGGCCAAAAAATAGTACAAAAAGATGGTGAAACAAGTTATGCAAAATAAGTTTAAAATGTGAGTCTTATACCTCTTGAAGCACAACACACTTTAGGCACAAATGAGGCACCAAATCAAGCTTAAATCACCTTCTAAAGCTCAAAGAAAGTCCCAAAGAATCTCAGCCCAAAGATAAGCAACTTTGATCAAGGATGTCTAAGCAAAGGAGAAGTATATCTCTCCTTGTATGCACAAAAAGGCAAGAGAGAGAGAATTGTAGAGAGAGAGGATTTTTAGAGAGAGAGGCTCCCAATATTTGATAACCTTGCAATATGAGAGATATGGCCTCTATATATAGAAAAAAGAGAGCCTTGGTCAAAAATATCTGAATACAGGACAGCTGGCACAGTGTAGAACAGTTGGAGGAGAAATATCTCCAAATCTGAGCTTCCTAGACACTTATGGGCGACTGGCCACTAATGGTGGCCGACAAGGGTCACTCCTGGCCGACCTATGGCCATCAAACTCCATTTGTGGCTGACATACTCCACCAGTGGCAGATAGCAAAAATTGGTTCCTGGCCCCAACTTCAAATAGGCATATCTCCTTCATCTGGACTCTTTTGCTGGTCATTCTTGAGCCTAAATTGAAGCCCCGGAAGTCTTCTTTCCAATGGTGGCAGCTTCACATCAAAATACGAAGTGTGATAAGAGATATGCTTGTTTTAGTGAAGAATACAGTTTCGGTCCTAACCGGATTCATGTCCAACTTTTTCCCCAACTAGGTTTCTTCCCTCTCCTACAATTTTTTTCAACTCCAAACCTCTAAACAAGATGTTTTAAAGATTTTTTTTCAAAGAGTTTACCTCTCCTTCATTTATTTCCATTTTTTCCTTGCTCAGTTTACCGAAAAACGCAACATTTATCGAAATGCAAGCCTCAGAACATCGTACAAATTTTTTCAAAAATATTTTGAAAGAGAGGGTTTTAAGGTCTAAAAAAACATTTTGGTTAAAATAGTTTTGGTCCAAAAAAAAGGGGTGTAAGGTTGGGATTTGACTCTCTCCTTGTCGAAGAAATCAAACCTTTGCACATTTTCACCTTTCATGCTAAACGTGTTCAGATTTGTGTTTACCTAGTTAAAACCTTCCTCCTTTCCGTATGAGATACGGTTAGGTATGCTTGTTGGTTACACCACATTTTCACCTTTCATATGAAATGTGTTAGGATTTGTGTTTATCTGGTTAAAACCTTCCCCCTTTCCGTATGAGATAAGGTTAGGTATGCTTGTTGGTTACACCACATTTTCACCTTCTACGTGAAACATGTTAGGATTTGATGTTTACTTGGTTAAAATCTTCTCCATTTCCATATGAGATACGATTTGGTATGCTTGTTGGTTACACCACATTTTTATCTTTCACGTGAAACATGTAAGGATTTGATGTTTACTTAGTTAAAACCTTCCCCCTCTCTGTATGAGATACGGTTAGGTACCTCTGTTGGTTACACCACTATACCTCCTCCCGCGTGAAACGCGTTTGGATTTCAAGTTCATTATTTTCTTCTTTCGCGTGAAATGCATTTGGATCTCAGGTTCACTATTTCTTCTCTCACGTAAGACGTGTTTGGATTTTGAGTTCACCTTTCTTCTATCAACTGAGTTGTGGCACATTTAATGCAAGGATATGACACATTTGTATGCAATGCACTCTCTCTATTATTTGTGTTGTGGCACATTTATATGCGTTATACCCTCTGTTATGCTTTATATCATTTGCCTGAGGCTTGTCTCATATGATACTATCTTCATATCTTTATTATCCCTCCATGACATTGCATCCTATTACATAATCATGAATTTTCAAAACAACTGGCTACGCGAAGTGTGCGAGTCCAACTTTCAAATTGTATGTCGAGCATGTCATTTTCATTTTGCCCCTGAACTATGCTAGTTTGATTCCTTGCAATGGGATACGTAGGCAACCTTTAGGTTTAACCACTTGCATAGCATCTTGTTTGTTTGCCCAATTCTTATGGCCTTGTCAAAAGAGATGTTGTCAGGCTTTGACATTCACTCAAGTCATGAAATCACTTCGAGCTCTATCTAAGAGGGGCAACTGTAGACACCCCATTTTGACCAGCCCTAAGACTTGGGCATTTTTTTTTTTTATTATCCGATGATGACAATTAGAATGTGTTTCTCACATAATCCTCAGAAAAGATATGGAATTTGAGTTTTAATCCCAACATTCACACATTTTTGGCCAAATTATTTTTCATCCAAAATTCACCAATCTCCAATACCAAATTTCCTACACATCAATCTCCACTCACCATCCACTTTCATAATTACACCCCACATCCCCACTCACCATCTACTTTCATAATCACATCCCACCATCTCCACTCATCATCCACTTTCATAATTATAACCCACCATTCTCACTCACTATCCACTTTCATAATTATAGCCCACCATCCCCATTCACAATCTACTTTCATAATCACATCCCACCATCTCCACACATCATCCACTTTCATAATTACACCCCACTATGCCCAATCACCATCTACTTTCATAATCACATCCCACCATCCCCACTCACTATCCACTTTCATAATTACACCCTACCATCTCCACTCACCATCTATTTTTCATAATCACATCCCACCATGTCAACTCATCATTCATTTTCCTAAATCGCACACCACCATCACCATTCATCATTCACCTCCATTACACATTGTCCCCTATTAGCTCCATTATCTTCCCTAAATGCTCCACTTTATCTTTGACTTTGTCCTCTACTTTGTCTTTCACCAATGCCCACTTGCATTGGCTATATAATGAGAGCTCTAGTCTTGCATTTAAGGATGAATTTTAAGAAAAGAAGTGTAGAGAGAGAATGCTAAAATTGTGTTAGAATTTGAGAGAAAAGAAAGTCTTAAAAACAAGAGAGTTGTCTTGCCAAACTAGTGAAGTTACATAGCCTCTTACATCTTATCTTCCCTTGTCAAAACTACTCAAAGCCTTAATCAAAGAGAGAGTATTCTTGCCAAGAAAAGAGTGATCATATATTTGTTCAAAACCATTATTCTAAGCTCAAATTCCAAGCTCTTGAATTGAGGATTAAGATCATAATTCACAACCTTAAAGGTGATCAAGAGGAAGTTTGAAAATCAAGAAATTCAATATTTCTTTGGAAGGTGAATTTTTAATTCTTTCATTTTTCAGTTATGTTCTATCTTATATTTGCTTTCTTGTGTTAGCTTCATATTAGTTTTCTTGTACTCTTGCATGTTCTATCTTATATTTGTTTTCTTGTTTTAGTTCCATATTAGTGTTGTTGTAATCTTGCATGTTCTATCTTATATTTGTTTTCTTATTTTAGTTTGATATTAGCGTTGTTATAATCTTGCATGTTCTATCTTATATTTATTTTCTTGTGTTAGCTTCATATTAGTTTTGTTATACTCTTGCATGTTCTATCTTATATTTGTTTTCTTATTTTAGTTTTATATTAGTGTTGTTGTAATCTTGCATGTTCTATCTTATATTTGTTTTATTGTATTAGTTTCATATTAGTTTTGTTGTACTCTTGTACGTTCTATCTTATTTTGTTTTCTTATTTTAGTTTTATAATAATTATGTTGTAATCTTGTATTTCCTAACTTATATTTGTCTTCTTGTATTAGTTTCATATTAGTTTTGTTGTAATTTTGCATGTTCCATCTTATATTTGTTTTCTTATTTTAGGTTCTTGTTAGTTTTGTTGTAAGTTTGCACTTTATATTTGTTATCTTGTTTTAATCTAACCGGTAGTGGTTAGTGGAGCCACCTTCATATTTCTTGTTTATTCCTTTTCTTGGTTTTGCAATAAAACAGGTTTGGCTAGGCCTAGTTGGAATAGGCCGGCCGGTTAGCTTCTTTTGGACAAGACAACATTGTTTTCCGTTGTTAATCAACTTCCAGTGGTTTCCAAGGCACTGTAGACGTCCCCGAACGTCCCAGGAGAAATCCCGTTTTGTTCATTGGGCTTACTACAGTTCAAACTCGATGTCACGGTTCTGAATCTAATCTGGCAAAGTGCAATGCAAGATTGATAAATCACCAAAGAGTCCAAATCCGGCAAATCGTTTTGGAAAACTGTTTTTTAGAAAGAAGTGCCAAACATGGACTGCTTTGCCAGATACAGAGTCGCCACCTAAATATTTTATTTTTGGGAAATTTAGGAAACCCTGACTCGTGCCTAAGGCCACGTGTCCGTCACCACCAAAGTTGCCTCAGCTCGGGAACTCAGGTACGATTGGGGAGGTCATGCAATGAGCACCCCCGTTCGCCCGATCAAAGATCGGCCACTACTAAACATGATATCGAGTTTTTGAAAACACATGTGCTCTTATTCCGGTTATTAACCTAGAATTACTATGTGATGCGCACAGCATACAAGTATAGACTGGATTACCTAAGTTGGAACAAAGCATTGCATATTCGTTTTGAAAACGGTTTGCTACTCGCAAGTAGGCTAAAATACGGATTTTGCCACCCTCAAGTGGGCTTAGAAAACATGGTGATTTGCCACTCTCAAGTGGGCTTAAAACTCGCAATCAATGAATTGTTCCAATTCAAGTAATCCAACCTTCACCCACAGGCATTCAAGCAGTTATATCATATAAGCACATAGTCTCATGGTAAGCATGCTATCATGGCAGCCACTCGCACGCATGTAAGGATGCTAAAGTATAAACACTTACCGAGTACTCCGAGCCAAAAAAAGAAGCTAATTAGAAAACATACATGAGTCCTAACTATGCTGAGATGGCTAATGCAACACATGCAAAAATGCAACTACAATAGGCCCGGCTATTCTAAGATGGTATATGAGATGCAACAGGTAACATGTATTCAACTTGGGATTGAAATACAATGCAGTTAGTATGATGCGTCGAGCCTGGTGCATGCAATGCAGATGAATGAATGCAAACATGCGAACATATAGATGCTAATTGAAACATGCCCTAAAACTAACCATCATAAGCTGGTAAATAAAAGAGAGAAAGACGTGGGGTTGGAAGACATGCATCACACACACGCACACTTATTACAAAGTTCGCCCTCTCACGGAGGGTCCAAATAAATAATACAGAACCAACTAGCTAATCCAAGCTAATTAAACTAGTTATTACACAACCGAAATGAATAACAAATTACAACTAAATATTACACAACATTAATTAATTAACAAATTAAACTAAGGAAGCAAATAAATTAGCATGCAAGTTACATGAAATGGACTGCCTTAGCTCTATTCTGAATGATAAAGGATGCATGCATGCTCAAGTCGCCTTGTCGGGAAATCCATCGCGATGTCTCAACTCGCCTTCGTTTGCAATTGATCTCAGAAACTTGCATAAAGCTCCAAGGAGATGAAACTCCACCCTAGGAATCTGGGGGAAGGCTACCGACTAGCTATAGGCATTGGAGACCACCTACCGACCACCCTTGGTGGTGAAAACCAGAAAAGATGGTCGGCCTGCTAGAAAACCTGGTCAGCCGGCCAGTTTCTTCTCTTGGTTTTTGCATTTTCTGCAACAAAGGCAAGAGAGAGAGAAGGCAAAGCATTTTCAACATATGTGTGCCCGACCACTCTCCCCGTCATTGCATAAGCTGTAAGGAGTGCAGTCCTCGATCCTCGTGCCATCAATCACGCATCCCGATGCATGATGGCCGAGGAGTTGAATTGCATGACTCAATGTGAAATGAATGCACATGTAAACACCTAAAGCCAACAACTCTATCATGGATAGTCAAGAGTGTCGGTGACCAAGAATCGAGGCACGTTTTGTCACTTTGAGTACGAACGTCCCTCGTTTCTCGTGTTTGGACTAAACCCTACTCTAAACACAATGTAACAAACAATGTATGGACAAATGCAACTCTAGCATGCGATCTAAATGCAATGCAACTAAGTGATGCGAAGATGCATGGAATGACATGCAAGCATGCAAATGGCATACACAATGCTATGAACTAATCAATGGCATACTCAATGCATATGATACTATATGGCATACTGTAGATGCACCCGAACGTCCTGGGAAAATCCCGTTTTGTTCATTGGGCTCACTACAGTTTGGACTCAATGTCACGGTTCTGAATCTAATCTCGCAAAGTGCAATGCAAGATCGATAAATCACCAAAAAGTCCAAATCCGGCAAATCATTTTGAAAAAATAATTTTATAAAGAAGTGCCAAACATGGACTACTTTGCCAGATACAAAGTCGCCACCTAAATATTTTATTTTAAGGAAATTTAGGAAACCCTGACTCGTGCCTAAGGCCATGTGTCCGTCATCACCAAAGTTGCCTCGGCTCGGGAACTTGGGTACGATTGGAGAAGGTCATTTCATGAGCACCCCTGCTCGCCCGATCAAAGATCGGCCACTACTACGCATGATATCTTGTTTTTCAAAACACATGTGCTCTTATTCCGGTTATTAACCTAGAATTACTATGTGATGCGCACAGCATACAAGTATAGACTAGATTGCCTAAGTTGGAACAAAGCATCGCATATCCGTTTGTTTTGAAAATGGATTGAAGTTTGCTACTCGCAAGTAGGCTAAAACACGGGTTTCAACGAATTATTCCAATTCAAGCAACCCAACCTTCACCCACATGCATTTAGGCAGTTATATCACATAAGCACATAGCCTCATGGTAAGCATGCTATCATGGCAGTCACTCACACGCATGCAAGGATGCTAAAGCATAAACACTTATCGAGTACTCCGAGCCAAAGAAAGAAGTTAATTAGAAAACATGCATAAATCCTAACTATGCTGAGATGCCTAATGCAACACATGCAAGAATGCAACTAAGATAGGCTCGGCTATTCTAAGATGGCATGTGAGATGCTACAGGTAACATGTATTCAACTTAGAATTAAAATACGATGCAATTAGTATGATGCCCTGAGCCCAGTGCATGCAAAACAGATGAATGGATGCAAACATACGAGCATAAGGATGCTAATTGAAACGTGCCCTAAAACTAACCATCATAAACTAGTAAATAAAAGGGAGAAAGACGTGGGGTTGGAAGACATACATCACACACATGCACACTTATTACAACATTGCCCTCTCTCGAAGGGTCCGAATAAATAATACAGAATCGAATTAACTAATTATTACACAACACTAGCTGATTAACAAAATAACTAAACTAGCATGCAAACTATGTAAAATTGGCTGCCTTAGCTCTACTTTGAATGATAAAGGATGTATGCACACCCGAGTCGCCTTGTCGGGAAATCCATCGCGATACCCCGGCTCGCCTTTGTTTGCAATTGATTTCAGAAACTTGCACAAAGCTCCAAGGAGATGAAACTCTACCCTGGGAATCTAAGGGGAGGCTGCCGACTAGCTATAGGCATTGGAGACCACCTACCGACCACCCTTGGTGGTGAAAACCAGAAAAGGTGGTCGGCCTGCCAGAAAACCTGGTCAGCCGACCAGTTTCTTCTCCTGGTTTCTGCATTTTCTGTAACAAAGGCAAGAGAGAGAGAGAGAGAGCAAGGTATTTGCAACGCATGTGTGCACGACCACCCTCCCCATCATTGCATAAGCTCTAGGGAGTGTAGTCCTTGATCCTCGGGCCACCAATCATGCATCTTGATGCATGATGGCCAAGGAGTCGGATTGCACGACTCAATGTGAAATGAATGTACATATAAACACATAAATGCCTAAACTCCATCATGTGTTAGTCAAGAGTGTCGGCGACCGAGAATCAAGGCACATTTCATCACTTGGAGTATTAAACATTCCTCGTTTCCCGTGTTTGGACTAACTCTTATTCCAAACACAATGCAACAAGTAGAATGGCATGGCATGTACAAATGCGACTCTAGTATGCAATCCTAAATGTGATGCGACCAAGTGATGCAAACATACAGAGGATGACATGCAAGCATGCAACTAGCATACACAATGCTATGGACTAATCAAGGGCATACTCAATGCACATAGATTATATGGCATGCATACACAATGCACTAACATACGCAATGTTATGAACGAGACACATGCAATGCATTGATCGAACATGCGATAACATGGACTATATGGCATACTCGATGCAAAATGGACTTAAACCAAAATGAATGGGCCTCAGCCACACCCAAATCAGTGGCCACACATGATGAAAATGAGGCAACAAAACACATGCAAACATGCAAGATGCAAGGGCCCAAAGCCTAGGGCACAAGATACAACTGTATGAAAGCATGGAAAGGATGAAATATGGCATACAACAACACATGTTCCAGCTCTGAAATGACATACAAAATGGTCCCGAATCATGCAAACAACTCATGTTATGCATGTTGAATGGCTCAAATACCGAAACTAGTGAAGTGCATTACACTAGAGGTATGCAAAGCAATGCCCAAATGAACAAACCAACCCCAAACAGTCCCTATGCAGGCCCAAAATAGTGGCAAAATGGACTAAGATGATGGCTTGAAATGCACAAAAATGAAGCTCATGCAATGGCCCACAAATGAGGTATACAAGCACAACTCTCAAACGCATTTAAAGAGTGGAAAACATGGGAACATGGCACAAGTATAGGCTCTGAAATAACATGCTCAATGATTCCAAGACATGGAAACACCTCAAGTTAGGCATGCAAGGGGCTCCAAAACTCAAGGCTAGGCAAGGATATGACACTACAAGTATGCATGGAAAGCATCATTCGACCAAGAGGCCTCAAAAAAGAGCTAAGGCAGCTCAAAATATGAACAAAATTAGTTTGAAGTATGGCCAAAATATGCTAGAATCAATGGCCAAAACAACATGCAATGTAAGCTAGTGAGCATGGTTTACACTACAAGCATATGAAGCATGTGAAGGACTACCAAACCAAGCAAAAATAGAGTCATGGCATGCCAAATGATGGCCAAAAATCCACTGAAACAAGACCAATACATGCAAGAATGACATGCTCCTTTGACAAGCCATGAAAGGGATTACTCTACACATGCAAGAAGCAAGCAAAAGGGGACCAAACCAGCCCTAGTCAGAGCCTAGGAAGGTCCTAGAAGTCACCAAAAAGTGCCTGAACTAGGCCTCCAAATGGTATAAACATATGCTCCTTTGGCAGGCCAAAAATGCTAGTAAACAAGACAACAAGAGAGAGGGTCACCCCTCTCTGATTTAGGCCCTCAAATCCACATTCTCACCACTAAAAATCCACTATATTTCAGTGGTAAGAAGGCCAAGCAAAGATTAAATCAAAGGCTTTATGGCATGGCACAAAACAAGGCTATTTAAAGCATGCAAAAGGGGAGATGACCTTCAACACCAAAATGTTCTTAAACAAACATCAAAAGGACCTCAAAACAAGACTTTTTTTCAGTTGGCAACAAAGCTCAAATAAGCATGCAAATGAGGCTAAGAGAATGATCAAAATAATGCTTAAAAAGGGAGAAAATGAGTTACCCTTGAAGCTCAACAAAGACAGCAACTTCTAGACTAAAAACCCAGCTCCTTAACCTCTGAAAATGACCTCCATGAACCTTGGGTTGATGGTGGGGGTGTGTGGCTATGAGGTGTGGTGTAATAGGCCAAGAACATTGCACTTTTGAACCCAAAATGTAAAGATATAGAGAGGGATATATATTTTGCCTTAAACCAATTTTTTGGAACTTGGTATAAGGAGAGGGAGGCCCTCTCTTATAGAGGAGCAAAGGTTCAAGCTTCCTCAAGAAGCTAGAGCAAGGGTTTAAGCTTCCTCAAGAAGTTAGAACAAGGGTTCAAGCTTCCTCAAGAAGCTAGAGCAAGGGTTCAAGCTTCCTCGAGAAGTTAGAATAAGGGTTCAAGCTTCCTCAAGAAGATAGAGCAAAGGTTCAAGCTTCCTCAAGAAGCTAGAGCAAGGGTTCAAGCTTCCTCAAGAAGTTAGAACAAGGGTTCAAGCTTCCTCAAGAAGCTAGAGCAAAGGTTCAAGCTTCCTCAAGAAGCTAAAGCAAGGGTGCAAATCCTCCATACACGTGTATGGAGGATATAGTCTGTGCCTTCCAGCTGGCACAGCTGGCATCCACTCAGTCAGACAAAGTAGGAGGAACCCAGCCGACCAGAAAAGGTGGTCGGCCAGTCACTTCCCCTGGTCGGCCGACCAGGGCAAGTGGTCTCCCAAAAAAAAGGTGGTCAGTAGCTCCATTTGGTGGTCTCCACTTTGAAAGCAAGCCAATAGTGAGGTGGGAAACCAGCAAAAGTGGCCCAAAGATCAAGAAAACCAACTTCTTGACAAGAAAACCGGTTGGCGGAGAGAGAAGTGGTTTCCAAGGGAAATGTTGGTCTCCCACCCTTGTACCACCTTCTAAACAAGGAAAACAAGGGTTGTGCCAAAAAAGAACCAACACAGATGCAAAACGAGAGTTCGGTAGGCAAAGCGCGCAGCCGGGAGCCTCGAAAACTGACTGTTGAGCACCAAAAGTGGCGTGTGACCACAAAGGTGATCTCCCAGGCCGCAGTGTCCCTCTAGATAGAGGAAACAAGGCGTGTGACAAAAACTGTGCCAAACGGAGAATATTAAGCGGTCCCGAACCGAGGTGCGCGGCCGACGGCTCCGAAAATCGGAAACTGGTCTCTGTAGACACCCCATTTTTTACCATCCTTGAGACTTGGACGTCACCGTTTGAACACTCGGTGATCATCCTTGTTTGTGTTCGTCTTGAGTTCCCAGAGGTCTTGGCCACGCGCCTTGCCTCAAGACCTCTCGACTCGACTGTTTTGTGTTTGGTTTTGCACCAAACACTTGTGTTTTGCTTTTGAGAGGCAGGGAATGGCTTGTTGGCTATCCCCACACCTCACCAGCCATGGCTTGAGGCCACCAGCCATTGTTTTGTTGCCATCGGCCAAATGTTTGGTCGGCCGGCACTTTTTGTGGTCGGCCGACCATTGTTTTGGCCAATTTGTCATTTTTTGGCTGGCCGACCACTGTGCATCTGCTTTTGGCAGATATTTTGTGCCAGCTGTGATAGCTGGCACCCAGTTTGCACCCCCTCCATACACATGTATGGAGGGATTTCACTCTTGCTTAGTTTGTTTTGTAAGCTTTGCAAGAGTGAATCTCTATAAAGGGAGGCCTTCTTCTCCCTCCCTTAGGGTTACAAAAAAGTTCCAGAGAGGGTCTGAGATTAGGGTTTGCATAGTGTATCTATCTATCTCTATATCTCCCTCTCTTTTGCCTTTGTGTGTGTTTGTTCTTAGTTTTGCACTAAGGCACCTACCATTACACTATACCTTGGTTGCTGAGGAGCCAAAGGGGTGTTCTTGAAGTTCTAGAGTGGATTCAAGCTAAGGAAGGCTGCTGGAGCATTGTTCTTGAAGAGGTCTACAAGGGTGAGTGTTCTTGCTCTTTATTCCCCATTTTTGCATAGGATTTTAGCCATCCTTGCATCTATTTTTAAGCTTAGCCTATAACATATAAAAGTTTTGATTTTAAGTGCTTAAAATAGTTTTTTAAGGTTGTTTTGGTGTTTGGGGTTGTTTGACGCCTCTTAGGCCTTGTTTGGCCCCATTTTTGTGCTATTTTGGTGAGCTCTGGGACCACCTTGTCTTGGCCTCCTCACCACTGAAATCCAGAGGGATTTTAATGGTGGGGATGGTGCTTTAAGGTCCTAAGAAGGAGAGGGCCATCCGCTCTCCTTGTTGCCTTCAATATGTGCCATTTTAGCCTCATGTGTGAGCACCATTGTTGAGATCATATTGGCCATGTCTTAGCTAGTATTTGTGCTTATTTTTCCATGATTTAGCACTGTTTTTAATTGGTTTAGACACACCATGCTTGCTTTGCATACTTGTCTTGTAATGCCATGAATTTGCCTTAACATGTACTTAGCATCTAGACCACTATGCTTACTTGTTTTGGCCAAGCTTTGTGAAGCTTTTGTGCATGTTTTAGTACGCTTAAGGTCTATTTTTGGTCATTTGGGCCATCCATGACATGCTTTGTATAACCACCTTGCATTTTGGTTTGTTAGCCTTAGGTGTGGGAGTGTTGAGCATGCATTACTTGGCTCATTTCAATGGTTTGGAACCACTTACCATGTCATTTCAGTCCATATGGTATGCTTGTATGCTTGCATTTGACGTTCCTTTAATGCTTTAAAAGGTTGGTGTTTCATGCTCCATGTTTGTACCATTGTGCATGCCTCTAAGATTAGGTCATTTAGATGCCATCTAAGTGGTTTTTGGGGCTCACTTTGGCATGATTTGGGACTGTTTTGGTTCGCTTTGGTCATTTGCTTCATGTGTCACATGACCATAATTTAAGTCCTTGGGCTTGGTTGCATGCTTTGCTTGCATTGGTAGGTTGATTTGGCATCATCTTCTACATATTTTCAAAGCTTATCATGTATGCTATTTGTCCTCTTTTAAGTGTGCTTAAAAGTCCCCTCTTTATGCTTGAGTGTTGGTCCATTTGTATGCATGTTTGCATGTGCATTTGTACCTCATTTCCATAGCACTTGGCCACTGTCTTGGGCTTGTTTGAGAGCTGCTTAAATTAGCTCAAGTCCATCATTCGCATGATGTTGCATGCTCGCCTTGCGCGTTGTTGCATACTTGGCCTATCGCATGTGTTGCATGCTTGAATCACATTGCATTTGGCATGCATTCCCTTTTTGTTTGATTGCCTAACATGTTACATGCCTTGTGTGCTTGTTTGCATTGTCATGTGGCATACTTAGCTTGCATGCCTAGGTCGCATTGCATTGAGCATGCATGCCTTGCCTCTTAAAATCACCATGATAGAGTTTGGGCCTTATGTGTTTATTTGGTTTGCATTTTATTTGATATTGAAATGGTACACTTGGTTTCTTGGGCCATCATGCATTGAAATGCGCAATTGGTGCTCCGAGAATCAAGGACCATCCTCTTTTGAGTCATGAACATGACAAGGAGGGTGTTGGTGCACACATTTGCTTAAAATGCATTGCCATGCCATGTTTGCCCTCTGCTGCTGTCAAACAGGGTCCTGTAGGAACAGATGGCCGGTCGGCCATCTTTAGTGCCGGCCGGCTACCAAAATCGAGCCGATGGCTCTACTTTTTGTCGATGACCATGTTTCCATGGCCGGTGGCTTTTTATCTTGGCCGGTGGCATCCCATTCTGATCAAGGGGTGGTTTAGAAGCAACCTTGGGATTTGTGCAAGTCTCAAAGGCGCATAACAGTGTAAACAGAGGCAACAGTGGCATGGCATTCGGTTTCCGAGCAAAGCCAATTCGAGCATGCATTCATCCCTCTTCCTGAGGCCGTTTTACTGCTTTAGTAGCTTAATTAATTTGTTAATTAGTTAAGGGTTTTGTAATATTTAATTAGCTAGGGTAGTTAATTATTTATTCGGTTTGTATTATTATTCGGACCCTCCGAGCGAGGGCAATTGTGTAATAAGTGTGCGTGAGTGTGTGAATGTCTTCCAACCCCACGTCTTTCTCCCTTTTACTTACCTGCTTACGATGGTTAGATTAGGACATGTTTCAAATAGCATACTTATGCTCGCATGTTTGCATTCATTCATATGTCTTGCATGCACCGGGCTCGGCGCATCATACTAATTGCATTGTATTTCAATTCCAAGTTGAATACATGTTATCTGTAGCATCATCACATGTCATCTTAGAATAGCTGAGCCTAGCTTAGTTGCATCTTGTATGTGTTGCATTAGCCATCTTAACATGAACTAGGATCATGCATATGATTACTAACTAGTTTCTGTTTTGGCTCGGAGTACTCAGTAAGCATTTATGCTTTAGCATCCTTGCATGTGTGTGAGTGACTGCCATGATAGCATGCTTACCATGAGGCTATGTGCTTATGTGATATAACTGTCTGGTTGCCTGTGGGTGAAGGTTGGATTGCTTGAATTGGAACAATTCATCGAAATCTGTGTTTTAGTCTACTTGCGAGTAGCGAACCTCAAACTATTTTCCAAGCAAACGGATATGCAATGCTTTGTTTCAAATTAGGCGATCTAGTCTATACTTGTGTGTTGCGTGCATCACATAGTAAATTCTAGCTAATTAACCGGAATAAGAACGCATATGTTTTCAAAACAAGATATCATGTTTAGTAGAGGCCGATCTTTGATCGGGCGAGCGAGGGTGCTCATACCCCTCTTTATACCTTGTTTGTAAGGCCATTTCACCTTTGTTTCCTATTTTCAAACTATCTTTTTTTGGGCCTTTAAACACTGATTTTCAGAGTATTTTCAGTGGAAAAAATGAGGTTTTGAAGTCTAAATTTAGAAGTATTAGCCTCCCCTCCTTGTGTCTTGTTTGTCAGTCTAGTTGGTGCCATGCTTTAGCTTATTTTTCAGCTTGTTGTAGCTTTATTCCAGCATGCTTTAGGCTCTATTTTGGACTGTTTTAACTTTTTTTTAGGTTGCTTAAGTCTTTTGTGTCTTATATTGCATAGTTGTAGTATAATAGTCCTCACAAGCTTGGTGTTTTAACCCTTTAGACACCACTTGTTTGAGTTGATTGCATGTTTTAGTGCTTATCACACTCAATTTCAGCACTAATCATCTTTGCAACCTCCCTCCTTTCTTAGCTTTTAATTTTTCTTTGAAAGTGGTTTCAAGTCACTTGCTTGCCTATGTGTGAAATTGAGGTTTCATACTTAATGGTTTAATCCCTTAGGGGGTTCATTACCAATGGTATGAGACTTCTTTCATACCTAAAGCAACTTGTGTCTTGAGCCCTCTTTCCATTAGAGGGCTTCAATTCATTATTAGACTTAATTGGATTAAAGGATGGTTGGTAAGTTAAAATGAGTAACTAAAACTTGGGACTAAAAGATGAGCAAGATAATAACTTGATGCGTTCAATCGGACGTTAATTGAACACATGGAACTTGGACCATTTCATACTTGCTAGTGATGAAATGATCTAAGTCTCCAATGTCAACTTCTTCCCTTGATCTTTCATGAAATGGAGGAGGTTTGTGTCTCTTTTTGCATTTATTGAACTTGCATATCTTGAATCACAAGCCATCATGCGATAAAATTGCTTGAGTTGGTGGTTTATGGCTTAAGCTCACCTTTCCTTGGATTTGCTCATGAAAATGAAGGGTGAGTTGTGTAAAACATATGTGAAAATACCCTCTTTTCGCTCTGTTTGTCCTCTGTTACAGCAAGATAAACCAGTGCATCTGTGGCCGGCAGGCCTCTTTCCATGGTCGGCAGGTGGCTGGCAGACCACCATTTATGGCCAGCAAGCCACTTTCATGGCCGGCAGGCGGCCGACAATCTTCACCAGTGGCCGGCTGGCCACTGATGCAACCCTCAGTAGAGTGTTGGTAAGGTGTAGCAAAATGGTTCTGGAAATGTTCAACTATGCAAATAGAGGCTTTTGAGAGCCAAATGGAGGTCTTTTTGAGTGGGAACCGAGCATGCGCGTGCACATCTTTCGTTTCCCGAGGCAAAGTACCTAATTAGCTTAGTTTAGTTACTTAGTTTAATTATTAGTTGTACTTGTTTTGTAATTATTTCATTAGCTTAATTAGTTGTACCTAATTAGTTTGTGATGTAATAATTAGCTAAATTAGCTTAGCTTAATTCATTTGGACTCTCCTTCATGAGAGCATAATGTAATAATGTGCATGTCTTCCAACCCCATGTCTTTCTCCATTTTATTTAACCACTTTCGATGGTTAGTTTAGGAACATCATATTTCGATTAGCATATCTTATGCTTGCATACATTCATCTTGTCTTACATGCACTGGGGCTCGGCGCATCATTCTAACTACATTGTTGTTTAAATACTTCTTTGAATACGTGCTTAGACCGCATGCTATTTGACTGCTTCATATGCCATATTAGTAGCCGAGCCTATTAATTGCATATTGTATATGTTGCATTAGATATTTGGCATAGTTAGGAATCATGCATTTTTTCTAACTCGTTTATTTTATCTTAGCTTGGAGTACTAGGTGAGTTTTTAATGCTTTAACATACTTGCATGTATGCGAGTAATTGTCATGACTAGCATGCTTACCATGAGGCTAAATGCTCACTTGATGAACTGCTTGAATGCCTGTGGATGAAAGCTTGTTGCTTGAATTGGAATGATTCAACGAATGTACATTTAAGCCCACTATATCTAGTGGCAAATTCACAAACTTTAAGCCCACTTGAGGTGGCAAAATCAAACCCTTTTCACAAAACAAACGTGAAATTGAGTTGTTCCAATTCTTGCAATTTTAGTCTATACTTGCTTGTGCACATCACGCAGTAATGCTAGCCTAATAAACCGGAACAAGAGCATATAATGTAAATAAAAATCATATCATGATTAGTAGAGGTCAATCTTTGATCGGACAAGCGGGGGTGCTCAATTCATGACATTCCCTTCTCGTACTTAAGTTCCTAAGCCGAGGCAACTTTGGTGATGACAGACATGTGGCCTTTGGCACGAGTCATGGGTTTCCTAAATTTCCCCAAAACAAAAATATTTAGATGGCGACTCTGTATCTGACAAAGTAGTCCAATTTTGGCATTTTTGGTTCAAAATCGATTTTCCAAAAGATTTTTCAGATTTGGACTCTTTGGTGTTTATCAATTTCACATTGCACTTATGAGATTAGATTCAGAACCGCAAAAATCTGAACTGTACGGCTTCTTTCGAGCTTCCGAAAGGGGGCACGAAAAAGCCGAGCTACAACTGGCTACTCGAGCGCCTAGAGAGCAAAATGAAAACCTCTGTAATGTTCTACTTGTGCGAAGCCTGTGGCCACTTGTGCGGTCTGGGCAAAATCAAATAGTCCAAAAATGGTTCAAAGATACAAACTTCCCAAACTCATTTCCAAGTCCAAACCAAAGCAAAACTCACTTAAAAACATGATATACTAGCATGATTTAGGTATAATTCTACATTACACACATCAATCTTGCCTCACCATTAGATTCATGGTCTCATCTTTTCACAAATCCATGATTTACATATACAAGCTCAAAATATACATATCTATGAATAATCTTCTAATAAATCTTGTTTTTATGAACCAACTAAAGTTTATTTCGTGGATTAATCACAATGATGAACTCAAATCAAACAAAAATGGAGAGATTAAAGTTCAATTTCATACATTTAGCTCAATTATTACATATCTCAAAACCCTAGTTCAAAATTCCCAATTTCCTCTTGATTTCAAGCAAAAGATGAGATATACACATAGATTTTAAGTAGATTAACATACCTTAGTTCAAATTTAGGGTTTTCCCCTTGAATCCCTTACAAAATCCTAGCTTCTCCTCTTCCTCTCTCTCTAACTCACTCAAAGCTCACAACAAAAATGAAGAACTCAAGAGTTAGATACACATATAAGACTTAGGCTCATAAATCTTAATTTAATCATTGCAAATCATAATTTTTCAAAATTTCACTGTAAGTTCTATAAATCATGCTAATCACATATATGAAGTCGGTTTTTGTTTATCGCGCCTCTAAGGCTTTCAATTTTAGTTCAAAGTCTCAAATGCAACAGTTTAGACACCCCATTTTTGACCGTTCTCAAGACTTGGACGTCACCGTTGGAACACTCGGTGATTATCCATGTTTGTGTTCGTTTGGAGTTCCCGGAGGTCTCGGCTACGCGGCTTGCCTCAGGATCTCCGAACTCGACCGTTTTGTGTCTGGTTTTGCACCAAACACTTGTGTTTTGCCTTGGAGGGGCAGGGAATGCCTTGTGAGGCATCCCCACACATCACCGGCCGTGGCTTGAGGCCACCGGCTGTTGTTTGTGTCCATCGGCCATATATTTGGCCGACCGGCACTATTTTTGGCCGACCGGCCATCAATTTTGTCAAAATGACAATTTTGGCCAGCCGACTACTGTTCATCTGCTTTTAGCAAATATTTTGTGCCAGCTGTGATAGCTGGCACCCACCCCATTCCCCTCCATACACGTGTATGGAGGGATTTCCCTCTTGAATGGCTTGTTTTGGAAGCCTTACAAGAGGGAATTTCCTATATAGAAGAGCTTCTTCTCTTGAGATTAGGGTTAGACATTTTAGACAGCTTTTGTAAAGCTTGAGTTCTATGGTTAGGGTTTTGATACATACTCTATCTCTATAAGTGTGTGTTTTGTCCCACTTTTGCTCACAAACACACACTAACACACCATCTCTTGGACTTAAGACCCTTGGAGGGTTGTTTTAGTGTTTTGGAGCTAGATTTAAGCCAAGGAAGGCTGTTGGAGCATTGTTTGTGAAGGAGGGCTTCAAGGGTAAGAAACTTTCCTTTTATTCCCCATTTGTGCATTGCTTTTCTACCTATCTTAGAACTATTTTTGTGCTTAGTGTATAATACAAAAAAGTTTTGTTTTTAAGCCCTCTTGATTGTTTGTTAAGAGTGTTTTGTGGTTTGGAGGTGTTTGACCACCCTTAGGCCTTGAGAGGCCCCATTTTGTGCCATTTTTGGTGAGCTCCGAGACTTTGGTGCTTGGGCCTCCTCACCACTGAAATCTTGAGGGATTTCAGTGGTGAAGATGGTGCCTTGAAGTCTCAAGAAGGAGAGGGCCACCCCCTCTCCTTGTTGTCCTTGAAAAGGGCACTTTTTGGCCTCTTGAGGGAGCATCATGCTTGAGTGTTTGTTGATCATGTCTAGGCTGTTTTCCATGCTTATTATGCCATGATATAACATTGTTGTATGTTGGTTTTGGTACACCATGCATGCTTAGCATACCTACCATGTAATGCCATGTTATTGCCTTAATATGCCTTAAGTTGTTAGCCTTCATTCTAGCATGTTTTAGGCTTAACCTTGTGAAGGTTTTGTGTTTATTTTGCCATGTTTAAGGTCTGTCCATGTTTTTTTGAGTCGATCTTGGCATGCATTACATAGCTCCTTTGTATTGTGGCTTGTTGGCCTCAAGTATGTGAATGTGTAGCATGCATTGCTTGCATCACTTAAGTGGTTTGGAACCACCCTACATGTCATTTCAGTCCCTAAGACATGCTTGTATGCTTGCCTTGGACGCCTCTTTGAAGCTTTGAAAGCTTGCCTTGTATGCCCTATGTTTTGACCATTGTGCATGCCTTTGAATTTGAGTCATTTAGATGCCATTTAAGTGGTCTTTTGGCCTTGTTTTAACATGCTAAAAATTTGTTTTTAGTTGTTTAATGCATGCCATGTTTGCCTTGCTAAGTGTAGTTCAATGCATCATTAGCTTGTTTTGAATTCTTGGCCATTTTGCATGCTTTGCTTGCTTTGTTAGTTGGTTTGGCACCTCCTATAGCATGATTTTCAAAGCTTCATTTGCATGCCATTAGTCCATGTTTGTCCCTTTTAAATGTGTTTAAAAGTTGCTTCATTATGCCTAAGTCTTGAACCATGTATCTATGCATGTTTGCATGAGCATTCGCCTTCATGAACTTAGCATTTTGGCCACTGTTTTGGGCCTATTTAGAGCTGCCTAAATCATGTTTAAGTCCATCTTTTCATTAGTTTGCATTGCCTCATGCTTGCTTGTATACTTGCATAAGTGCCTTGCCATGCCATGTTGCATCCTTAGCTTGCATGCCTAGGTTGCATTGCATCTTGCATTCATGCTTTGTCCCTTGATTAGTGATAGGGATTGGGCTTTGGTTTGTTTGTTTGCATTGCATTTCATTTGAAATGAAAGATGCACACTTGGCCTCTTGGGCCATCACACATTCAAATGCGCGATTGGTGGTCCAAGAACCAAGGACCATGCCCCTTTGAGTTGTACACATGATAAGAGGCTTGGTTGGTGCATACATGGTTTGGATTGCATTGCCATACAAGGTTCTGCCCTCTGCTGCTGTGAGTTGCAGGTTCTGCAGGAACTTTTTGCCGACCAGCAATATTTAGTGCCGACCGGTAATGTATTGGTGGCCGATAGCCTCATTTCCAGCCGATGATCACGTGCTGCAGCCGGTGGCCATTCTACTCAGCCGATGGTGATCCCCAATATCTGAAGAAGCATCCCTAAGACTTTGGCAGTCTTCAGAAGGGCAGAGCAGGGAAAACAGAGGCAGTCTATGCATGGCAGTGCAATTCCGAGCAAGACCCGAGCATGCGTTGCATCAGGCTCTCCTCCCGAGGCGGTTTACTGTTTTTCCTAGTTTAGTTAGTTGTTAACTAATTAGGCAATTTGTAATATTTAATTAGCTTGCGTAGTTAATTAATTTGTATTATTCTTTTGGTCCCTCCGAGCGAGGGCGAATCTGTAATAAGTGTGGGTGCGTGTGTGTGCATGTCTTCCAATCCCCACTTCTTTCTTCCCTTTTATTTACCTGCTTATGATGGTAGATTAGGGCATGTCTAAATTAGCATACCTTATGCTATGCATGCGTGCATCCATGCATTTGTCTTGCATGCACCAGGCTCGATACATCATACAAACTGCATTATATTTTCAATTCCAAATTGAATACGTGATAATTGTAGCATTTCACATGCCATTTTAGGGTTAGCCGAGCCTACTCTAACTGCATCCTTGCATGTGTTGCATTAGCCACTTAACATGAACTAGGACATGCATATTTGCTAACTAGTTTATTGTTTTGGCATGGAGTACAATGTAAGTATTTATGCTTTAGCATCTCGCATGCGTGTGAATGTTAACATGACAGCATGATTACCATGTGGCTAAGTGCTTATATGAGATAAACTGCCTGATTTCCTGTGGGTGAAGGTTGGATTTTTTGAGTTGGAAAAACTCGTTGAAATCCGTGTTTTAGCCTACTTGGAGTAGCAAATTCCAAAGCATTTTCAAAACAAACGGATATGCAATGCTTGTTTCCAAATTAGGCAATCTAGTCTAGACTTGTTTGCTGTGCGCATAACATAGTAAATCTAGGCTAATAATCGGAACAAGAACACATAATATTTTCAAAATCGGATATCATGGTTAGTAGAGGCCGGTCTTCGGACCGGGCGAAAGGGGGTGCTCATAGCTGACCTTCCCTGATCGTACCCAAGCTCTCGAGCCAAGACAACTTTGGTGATGACGGACACGTGGCCTTTGGCACCGAGTCAGGGTTTCCTAAATTTCCCCATTAAAAAATATTTAGGTGGCGACACTGTATCTGGCAAAGTAGTCCATGTTTGGCACTTCTTTTTCAAAAATCTGTTTTCTCAAACGATTTGCCAGATTTGGACTCTTTGGTTCAAGATTAAGAACCGCAACAAACAAAAGGGAGTCCGAACTGTAACATGAGGCCCACGGGCGCGTCTACAAACAGATATTCCTACCTTCAACTGATATTATTCCAAACTCACATAATTCATATACTTAAACTTGCAAATTCATATCAAACTCATAGTCACATGCATATTTAAGCATAGTATGGGTTGGGTTATCACAGTCTTTCCCCTTTTTGGAAGTTTGGTCCTCCAAACTTGTTTACTTTTCATCGAATACAAAGAAAACATTTTAGTCTCATGTCATTCTCCTTTTTCCAAGTGGTTTCTCCCCCATTCAACTTTGCTACGGAAGTTCAATTCAAATCTCAATCGTTTAACAGTTCACAGTTCAATGATCCATCACAATCATCCAAGGTTATTCAGAAGTCTTCAGAAATGGAATGCAAATTCATAGATCGATCCCATGATAACAGATGCAATGTTGAAGTAGTCAGTCACATGATGTTCATAATTCACATATCCCAATATCCCATAGAATCAATCGTATAGTATGATAATACTGAAGCAGTCGTTCATAAAACGTATTAAATCCATATACTTCCACGTAGTTAAGGTTTTTGATCCCAAGTAGTGTTTATATTCAATATAATCTGTTGTTACAATTCCCCCAGCATCAGATTTAAAATACGGTGACATGGATACAACCATTCTCTAAAACCATCAAACCCATGGTATCAAAATATGTTCCCCATCAATCGAAGGAGGTATGGGTTTATATATTGTTCATATCGGATAGTCTATTATTAGTAGCCCAAATTAAGTCTTCAAAATAGATTCAAGTTTTCGGTTTATCATTTCCCTTAGTAGACATAACCTGGTCATTCATTTATAAACAATTCATAGCCCTCCCGTAACTAAATCAAACCAAATGCAATTCTATCCCATCATTCTCACACAAAATTTTGTCCCAAAGGTCATAATCAAATCATCTAGATAGACAAATGGGTAATCTCACAATTTGTTTTAAGTTCATTAGTTCTCACAGTTATATCATAGTCATATCGTATCATCTCAAAGTCATATCAATGGGTATCATATTGTATTCAATATAGCAATTCTCAAATAAGTCCACGTGTAGGCGTGCAGGTTCACAATTATGTATACCATAGAGTTTACTATCCGGGATATTCAACCAAGTTGCATAATCATCATAGAATTATAGTTTCGATAGTCTAGTCAATAGGAACAAGTAACATAATAATCATTCCGAGCAAATGTATACATATATCAGTCCAAGATTAAGTAACACATAGGTAATCATTCATATCAATAAAGGTACCTTGATTAGTATTCACTCTTGTAGTAACAAGTCTCGTCATTGGTACTAATCTAGCTGAGCTAGCGGTAGGTCTATTCATAGTCTGTCCAGCATGAGGACAATTTCTCACTGTATGGCCCATCTTACCACACCTATAACAAGCTCCAGAAATTCAATAATAGATTCCTCGATGCTTTGTCCCACATTCAGAACAAATCGCTGCTAAACCATTTATTTGGGTGAGTTCATCTTGGCTCGATATTCCTGACTTCGATTTCTTAGTCTTTGAAAATTCCTCATTCTCATCAGTACTTTGTCTTTTTCCCTTCCATACAGAAGATCGGTTGATATTAACTTCAGACATCAATGCCCGATCTAACACATCAACGTATTTTGTTAATTTCAGCACATTAGCTTTCTCTTGGATTAAGTTTCGGAGTCCTCCACGGAATAGTGGTGGTTTCATTTTCTCGACCTCTTTTGTCAATACGATAATTCGGTCATCCGCTTGATGTTCTTGCATAGTGGTATTAGCATTGGGGGTAGAGGTGGCAGTTGTTGCCATTGTTATTGTTGTTCTTGTTGTCATTCCAAACTTCCGCCATCTCATGTATCATTCTTTCTATTATGTCTAGTCTTGAGGAGGTTAACTCCTCTAGTTCATCCCCTCTTGTTCTCACTATTTTTTAACAGATACAGAAAGTTACACATACACATCGACATATTTATACATAAGCACATACTCTCATATTCAAATTTCACGTATCTTGGGTGCACAATTGATCATATACTTGATAGATGGTAACATACAGAACACGTATCAAATAAATATATACGTAACAGATGATTGCATGCTTTTCAGATATTGCACACTGAATATTTATCAAAGAAATGAGCATTTAATAGATGAATGCAATCCTCATTTCCGTTCTACAACTCTTATTGCTCAAATGGACACGTATATAAGATATAACTCATGCTCTGATACCACTTTGTCACGACCCAAACCCGCCCCTAGAGGTTAAGGACGTAACTGGCCAGTAATCATGAAATTACGTACGGCCTCAACTAGATTTATAAAAATATATTTAAATATACAAGGCTTGTAGCGGAAGCAATTATGAAATGTGTCCATTGAACTGTGCATACATGCCATGATCAGAAATATACATATTATTTCTCACATCACACTTCATATCATATGTCATAACATTTACACACATTCATTATACATACATAACCCAGAAGCAAAACTTATAACATCATAGACTATACAAAACCCAAGCATCTCAAGCTTGGCCAAAACAACGCTAGAGCCCCGACGTAGAGGTGCAACTTGGATGGCTTTACAAAAAGGCTGACTCCGATGCGGTTTCTAATGTGGAACTCCCTAATGCTTACCTACATACATATAAATAAATAGAGTGAGCTAGAAGCCCAATGAGTAATCTCCATGTAAGGGGTTAAATGAATGAGTCTCGTGTCTTATTTAATCAATATAAAGATCTTGGCATATTCAAAATCATTTTGAAAGCACATAGTATCAAATACCGTTCATTGATCATTTCTTAGTTTACCAAATAGCGAAGTTCATACTTTTCTTTTAATCACATTTACAGAATGGCCATGGGCCCAACATATAACAAAACGGCCTCAGGCCCAACATATAACACAACGGCCTCAGGCCCAACCTATAACACAACGACCTCAGGCCCAACATATATCCAAATGGCCTCGGACCCAATCATATATCAAAACGGCCTCAGGCCCAATCATATATCCAAACGGCCTCGGGCCCAATCATATATCAAAATGGCCTCAGGCCCAATCATATATCCAATCGTTGCTCAAAAGAAAACTCATTCGTTCTTATCAAAACATTCTTTTAAAAACTTGCCATAGCATAATTACTCCGAAGATTTCAAGCATATTTTATCATTTCGGAAACACTTGTCAAAGCACATAATTTATACAAAGCATGTATTCAATGAAAAGCATAATTACTCCGAAGATTTCGAGCATATTTTATCATCTTCTCTACATGTGAATTGCCTACAAAACATGTGCCAAAGATATACTTTAAATAGCCCTAAATGTTCATGACTTAAATTTATGTTTCCTACAAAAATTTCATATGCTTTTCATTGAATACATATTTAAGGTTTAAGGAAATAGCAAGAAGCGAAAGAAAACTAAGTTAGGGTAGGACATGGCATGAAACGGTTAAAAGAAAATAAACAGCCATCACTAATTTGAGCATATCTATTTGTGTACTTATAATTTGGATATGAGACTGCCACCATTAAAAACTAGACTTCCAGGGCTTGAATTTAGGCTCAAGAATATCTTAAAACGGAGTCCGAATAAAAGTGATATGCCTTTTTGAAGTTAAGCTGAAACAGAAGTTCCGCACGTGTGGAAGTCTTCACTGCTCGTGCGGCCCAAATCCGTTCGAGCGGAAACACTAGCCGCTTGAGCTCCCAGAGAGAAAAATGAAAACCTCTGTCATGTTCCGCTCGTGCGAAGCTCGTGGTCGCTCGTGCAGTCTGGGCAAAATCAAACAGTCCGAAAATGATTCAAAGATGCAAACTTCCCAAACTCATTTCCAAGTCCAAAACAAAGCAAAACTCACTCAAAAACACGATATACTAGCATGATTTAGGTATAATTCTACATTACACACATCAATCTTGTCTCACCATTAGATTCATGGTCTCATCTTTTAACAAATCCATGATTTGCATATACAAGATCAAAATATACATATCTATGAATAATCTTCCAACAAATCTTGTTTGTATGAACCAACTAAAGTTTATTTCATGGATTAATCACAAGGATGAACTCAAATCAAACAAAAATGGAGAGATTAAGGTTCAATTTCATACATTTAGCTCAACCATTACATATCTTAAAACCCTAGTTCAAAATTCTCAATTTCCTCTTGATTTCAAGTAAAAGATCAAATATACACAAAGATTTCAAGTAGATTAACATACCTTAGTTCAAATTTAGGGTTTTCCCCTTGAATCCCTTGCAAAATCCTAGTTTCTCCTCTTCCTCTCTCTCTAACTCATTCAAAGCTCACAACTAAAATGAAGAACTTAAGAGCTAGATACACATATAAGACTTAGGCTCATAAATCTTAATTTAATCATTATGAATTGTAATTTTTCAAAATTTCACCGTAAGCTCTATAAATCATGCTAATTATAGATATGAAGTCGGTTTTTGTTTATCGGGCCTCTAAGGCTTTCAATTTCAGTTCAAAGTCTTAATTGTAATAGATATTCCTACTTTCAACAGATATTATTCCAAATTTACATAATTCATACACTTAAACTGGTAAATTCATATCAAACACATAGTCACATACATAATTAAGCATAGTACGGGTTGGGTTATCACAATTTTATCTATGCTTTGCATCCATGTTTCATGCATCTTAATTGGGCTAAGTTTGCATTTGTAAATTTAATCAATTCCTATGTGATTATGAGCGTTTGTAGACGTCCCCGAACGCCCCGGGGGGATGAACCCCCGTTCTGTTCATCTGTGGGTCTACTACAGTTCGGACTCAAGTTGTCACAGTTCTTAATATGAACCAAAGAGTCCAAATCCGGCAAATTGTTTTGAGAAAATAGATTTTTGAAATAAGTGCCAAACATGGACTGCTTTGCCAGATACAGAGTCGCCACCTAAATATTTTTTTAAATGGGGGAATTTAGGAAACCCTGACTCGGTGCCAAAGGCCACGTGTCCGTCATCACCAAAGTTGCCTCGGCTCGAGAACTTGGGTACGATTGGGGAAGGTCAGCTATGAGCACCCCCTATCGCCCGATCCGAAGATCGGCCTCTACTAACCGTGATATCTTATTTTGAAAACATTATATGCTCTTATTCCAGATATTAGCCTAGAATTACTACGTGATGCGCACAACACAAAAGTATAGACTAGATCGCCTAATTTGGAAACAAGCATTGCATATCCGTTTATTTGGAAAGCGTTTTGGAATTTGCTACTCGCAAGTAGGCTAAAATACGGATTTCAAGGAGTTGTTCCAAATCAAACAATCCAACCTTCACCCACGGGCATTCAAGCAGTTATATCACATAAGCAACTAGCCTCATGGTAAGCATGCTGTCATGGTAGCATTCACACGCATGTGGTATGCTAAAGCATAAAATACTTACATCGTACTCCGTGCCAAAACAAGAACATGTTAGCAATCAATGCATGATTCAAGTCCATGTTAAGTGCCTAATGCATCGCATACAAAATGTCACTAGAATAGGCTCGGCTAATCTAAGGATGACATGTGAAATGTACAAGTAGCATGTATTCAAATTTGTTTTGAAATATAATGCAATTAGCATGATGCGCCGAGCCCGGTGCATGCAATATTGATGAATGATACACGCATGCATAGCATAGGATATGCTAAAGTAAACATGCCCTAATACTAACCATCAAAGCAGGTAAGTAAAAGGGAGAAAGAAGTGGGGGTTGGAAGACATACACACACTCACCCACACTTATTACAAATTTGCCCTCACTCGGAGGGACCAAAAGAATAATACAATTCGAATAAGGAATTAACTATCCTAGCTAATTAATTATTACAGACCAACTAAATTAATTAAGCAAATTAATTAATCTAAGAAAGCAATAAACAGCAGCCTCGGGGAGAGGGCTCGATGCATGCACGCTCGGTTTTGCCTGGAAATCCACTGTCATGCTCAAGATGCCTCTGTTTTCCCTGCTCTGCTCCTCTGATGACTGCCAAAGTCTCAGGGTTTGCTCTATGGATTCCAGGGAACACCACTGGCTGAAGGAGAACACCACCGGCCATGTAGAATGGTCACCGGCCACAAACTTGATCCATCGGCCAACAATGGTGGCCGGTCGGACAAAAGTTCTTGCAGAATCTGGTTTGACAACAGTAGAGGGCAATACTTGGCATGGCAATGCATTTCAAGCAATGTATGCACCAATCATATCCCTTATCATGTGTATGACTCAAAGGGACATAAGCCTCGATTCTCGGACCACCAATCACGCATTTCCATGCATGACGGCCCAAAGAATCAAGTATGCAACTTCAATTTCAAATGAAATGCAAACCAAATAAACACACAAGGAGGCCCAACCTCCATCATACTCATTTCAAGAGGTCTAGCATGCATGCTTATGCAATGCAATCCTAAGCATGTTGGCTAGCATGCAACATAGAAATGCAAAGAAGCATAAAAACATGCAAGGCATGAGACAATGCAACCAACAAGCATGCAAGGTACAATGTAGGTGTTTAAGCATACAAGCAAGTATGTGACTTCATTCAATCATGCAAGTTCAAACATGCAACAACTCACCAATATGCTACAATATACAAGGAGCATATGCAACAAGCAAAGAGATGGACTTAAACATGATTTAGGCAGCCCTAACTAGGCCTAAAACAGTGGCCAAAAGCTCAAGAAATGAGACCAAACACACATGCAAGAATGCATATGTTAATGAGCCAACACTTAAGCAAGCAAAGGCAACTTTCAAGCACACTTAAAAGAGGCTAAGCATGGACTAATGACATGCAATATAAGCTCTGAAATTGTGTTAAGATGGTGCCAAACCAAGCAAACAAGATAGGCTAAACATGCAACAATGGTCCAAAACTTAAGGCTAACAAGCCAAAATGCAAAAGAGCTAAGCAATGCAAGCCTTGGTCAACCAAAACAGCCAAGGACA
The DNA here is from genome assembly GCA_022316695.1 of Camellia oleifera. NCBI lineage: Eukaryota > Viridiplantae > Streptophyta > Magnoliopsida > Ericales > Theaceae > Camellia > Camellia oleifera. The sequence goes on along the minus strand of CM039316.1, from coordinate 146,992,447 downwards.
GACCTTAAACATGGCAAAATAAACATGAAAGCTTCACAAAGCTAGGCCTAAAACATGCTTGAACAAGGTTTAAAACCTAGATGCATGTTAAGGCAACAAAATGGCATTACAAGGCATGTATGCTAAGCAAGCATGGTGTACCAAAACCAACATACAACAATGCTATATTATGACATTATAAGCCTGAAAATCAGTTAAGGCATGCCCAACACACACTTAAACTAGATGCTCCCTCAAGAGGCAAAAAATGGTCCTTTTCAAGGACAACAAGGAGAGGGGGTGGCCCTCTCCTTCCTAGGACCTCAAGGCACCATCCTCACCTCTGAAATCCCTCAAGATTTCAGTGGTGAGGAGGCCCAAACACTATGGTCCCGGAGCTCACACAAAATAGCACAAAACAAGGTCCAAACAAGGCTTAAGGGGGGTTAAACAACCCCAAAGCTTAAAATACTCTTAACAAACTATTTAGAGGCCTTAAAAACAGAACCTTTATGTGTTATATGCAAAGCCAAAAAACAGCTGCAAGATAGGTAGAAAAGCTTTGCCAAAATGGGGAATAAAGGGACAAGCTTCTTACCCTTGAAGACCCTCTTCAACAATGGAGCTCCAGCAGCTTCTTTAGGTTGAAACTAGCTCCAAATCTCTAAAAACAACCCTCAAGGGCCTCAGCTCCAAGAGATGGTGTGATGGTGGGTGTTTGTGAGCAAAAATAAGACAAAACACACACAAGAGAGAGAGATAGAGATAGGATATGAACCAAACCCTAACCCTAGAACTCAAACCCTAAAAATGGCTGTCTAAAATGTCTCCTTTTGTCTAACCTCTCAAAACAAGAGAGAAGACCTCTCTTTATAGAGCTTTTTGTCTTGTAAAGCTGTAAAGCTTACAAGACAAGCTTCTATAGAGAGAGATCCCTCCATACACGTGTATGGAGGGGAGCCAAATGCATGCCAACTGTGAGAAAATATCTGCAAAAGCAGATGCATAGTAGTCGGCCGGCCAAAGATGCAATTGACCAAAAAAAGATAGCCGGCCGGCCATCTGTAGTGCCGGCCAGCCAAACATTTGGCTGGTGGACACAAAACATAGCCAGTGGCCTCAAGCCCTGGCCGGTGATGGGTGGGGATGGTCTACAAGCCCTACCCTGCCTCTCAAAGGCAAAACACAAGTGTTTGGTGCAAAACCATACACAAAACAGTCGAGTCGAGAGATCCTGAGGCGAGGCGCGTTGCCAAGGCTTCCGGGAACTCAAGACGAACACAAACAAGGGTGATCACTGAGTGTTCAATCAGTGACGTCCAAGTCTTGAGGACGGTCAAAAATGGGGTGTCTACAGCGTTACCTCATGTTCTTGAGTTGATTCACATGTCATATCTTAGAAGCCGAATCTTGAGTTGCATCTCATGAGTGAATTGCATTAAGATTTTGTATATAAGATCATGCATGTTTTTACTAACTTTGCTTTGTAGCTATTTGTGGGACGTCAATAAATACGTAAATTTTTATACTTTAGCATCCTGCTTGTGTGTATTTTTCTTATTATGTTTAAGCATCCTACCATGTGGCAACTTGTTTACTTGATAAACTGTATGAATGCCAGTGGATGGAAGTTGTATTGCTTAATTTGAAATGATGTTGATTTTTCATATTTGTAAACTCAATTTATTTGGGTTGTGTACATCTTCAAAACTCTTTCAAAATATGTGAAATCAAATTGTTTCAAAATGAATGGCATAGTCTATACCTGTATGCCTCACATAGTAAATTTTAGGATTTATTAAATAATTAAAACATGAACATATAAAGAAAATAAAATTCATATTATGGTTTAGTAGAGGCCGATCTTTTGATCAGGTGAGCAGGAATGCTCAATAATGACATTGTCCTCTCATACATAAGGTTCCGAGTCAAGCATCTTTGGATACGACGAACAGTGGCTTTGGCACGAGTCATGGGTTTTCTAATTTTTCCAAAATATTAGGTGGTGACTCTAAGATTTGATGATGTAGTCCATTTCTGGCAAAGGTTTTGCAATAAAATGAATTTTCTATAAAAGTTGTCAAATTTCCACTCGCGTTTATGTTTCACATTATACTTGCGAGACTAGATCAAATAAGTCAAGGGTCCGAACTGTTTAATGCACATGGGTACTTCCGGGCATGTTACAGGTGGCCTACAGTCGATGGTGGTAATAGGTATGGTAGCAGTGTGTGGTGGTAGTGTGAAGCTTTAGAAACTATTAAGAGATGAGAGAGAGAGAGAGAGAGAGAGAGAGAGAGAGAGGAAGAAGAAGAAGAAGAAGAAGAAGATATTTAATGAGGGTAATATGGACGGTTAAGGAGTTATTGGTGCATTTAAAATGTTAACAAGACTTAATGATACGCTTTATGTGACTATCCCTGTAAAAAAACCCTAATAAATTTTAACTAAGTCATAATCAACACCACAATAATGGTGTTTGATAAAACTGAAAACTTAAAAGTGAAGACTAAAAATTAAATATGAATATTGAAATTTTTAAGCTAAAAAACTATTTGATAAAAAATTAAGTACTTAACTAAAAATAAATTGTTTGATATGTATAAGATCAAGTTCGAACTTTATTATTTTCAAATTGCATATTTTAATTTTTATATTGTAATAGTGGTGGTGATAAAGGTATGATGGTGATGGTGATGGTAATAGTGATGGTGGTAGTAGTAGTGTTGGTGGTGATGATAGTGGTAGTGGTGGCACTGGCATAGCGGCAGGCAGTGGTAGTGGTAGTAGTAGTAGTGTTGATGGTAGTGGTGGTGGTGGTGGTGGTGGTGGTAGTGATGGTGCTAGTGGTAGTAAAATGATAGTGGTGCTTTTAATAACAATAATGATGGTGATGAAAGTGGTGATAATAGTGGTGGTAGTGGTGACGGCGATGGCGATGATGGTAGTGGTGGTGGTGATAGTAGTAGCGATCGTGATGGTGGTAGTAACGAGTTTATAATAGTATATATCGATACTTAGGTGTCATTTGGTAACACTTATGTTTTCAGTTTTCTGTTTATATTTACAAAAATTTTAAAAACTCAAATAAAAACTTGTTTGGTAAAATTTTTGATTTATAAATCAGTGGTCTCAGTTTATAAATTTAGCCAAAAAATGTAAACTCAAAAAATGTGTTTCCGTTTTCAGTTTTCAGTTTTTTTTTTTTTTACCACCCAACACTAGCCACCACCCGCCACCATTTTCCACCACCGTCTTCCCCCACAACCACCCATCTGCCATCCACCCGCCACCACCCACCACCCGTCATTTCCATCCACCGCCTGCCACCACCACCCGCCACCTACTTGCCACCACCACTCACCACCCACCCGCCACGACCCACCACCACCAGCCACCTGCCACCTACCCGCCACCCACCTGCCACCACCACTCACCACCCATCACCCACTCACTACCACCCACTACCTGCCATCGTCACCCACCCACTCACCACCACCACCACCAATCGCCACCTACCTGCCACCACCCACTACCACCCGCCATCCACCACCCACCTACCACCACCATCCACCATCCGCCACCACCACTACCACCTACTCGCTACCACCCACCACTCACTACCGTCACCCACCCACCCACCCACCCACCCACCATCACCACCTGCCACCTACCCACCACCACCACCCACCTGCCACCACCCACCACCACCCGCCATCCGCCACCCACCTGCCACTACTACCACCACTACCCACTCGCTACCACCCGCCACCGTCACCCACCCACCTACCACCACTACCACCCCCACCCACCTGTCACCACCACCCACCACCCGCCACCACCACCACCCACTCGCTACCACCCACCACCCGCCACCGTCACCCACCCACCCACCCACCACCACCACCCGCCACCACCAACCACCACCCACCACCCCCCGCCATCCGCCACCCACTTGCCACCACCACCTACCACCCGCCACCACCACCACCACCACCACCACCACCACCCACTCACTACCACCCACCACCCGCCACCGTCACTCACCCACCCTCCACCACCACCACCGCTACCACCCGCCACCTACCCGCCACCAGCACCCACCTGCTACCACCCACCACTACTTGCCATCCGCCACCCACCTGCCACCACCACCACCACCACCACCACCACCCACCACCTATCACCACCTGCTACCAACCACCTACCGTCACCACTTTCTACCACCGTCTTTCACCTCCACTTGCCACCACTTGCCATTTCTCACTCTTTTTTATATTTGTAAATTTTTTTAAACATTTTGTCAATTACCAAACGTGTTTGTAGTTTATATTTTTCTAAAAATAAACAAAAATCAGTTTATAAAATTTTTGTAAATATAAACTGAAAACGTAAACGTTACCAAACAGACCCTTATATTTAATATTTATAAATTTAGTTAGAATTAATTAATTTTTATATAATTTAAAATTTTGTTAAGTTTTAATATACATTTTAAGAAACACTTAAATTTTTAAATAATATTAATAGTGGTTATTAAACAGACTTAATTGATTATCACTAAATATATTTAATTTTAAGTATTAAATCAAGTTATCAAACACACCATAAATCATAATCAAATAATAATTAACACCACAATTTAATCTTAAAAAAAAAAAAACCCCGCAAAGATCATAATATGATACACACATTTTATTTTATTTTTTGTTAAGCTACGTAGTATAGAATTTCCTTAGTTTAGTTTAGAGTTTAGGGATAAAAGTAAAATTAACCTATTTTTTAAGGAGAGATAAAAAAAATTAGTGGATGTTTAGAATTTTTTATTTTATTAAATTAATCAGAGCGGGACCCAAAAAATTGACGCGTAATTCCAAAGTGTATTTGGGATTGTTTTCGGAACTTTCCTTGGTGGATTTGTCTGTCTGTAGAGATTGATTGTGAAATAGTGACGATCGAAGGCCAGAAGCAAAAACCCAAGGCTCACATTTCGATCGAGCGAGAGAGATTTGTCGGAATTCAACGTGATCTTTATTGATCGATCACCATGAGTTTTCTATTCGGCAAGAGGAAGACACCTGCAGGTTCACATTTCGATCTTGTTTGAATTTTGTTGCTTGGGTTATCACTCGTTGACAAATCTAATGATTTAGTTCGCTTGAAATGTTCTGCATATCCTGGAATTGTAAACAAGTAGGTCTCAAATTTTGGTTTTATTTTTTTAAGATGGTCCTTCTGATCACGATCGTAGAGGGCGTATGTAATCTCGAGTTAGGGTTTTTATTGTTTATCATTTCATTGAATTCTTGCTTCTCAATTTTGCTAATTGCGCATCAAAATACTAAATTGATATAATTTGCTTAGGTAGAGTTTGCTTTTGTAATTCATACAAATGGAGTAATTCCTAAATTGGATCATGTTTTTGAATTTTTTGTTTTACTTAATTTAGTTTGTAAAGCTGCGGTGCCGAATTGGCTTTCAGTCTCGATATGTGCCTCTGTGTAAAATCAAAACAATTGAGATGAAAAATAGAAAAAGAGGGAAAGAAAACCGGGGGCTTGAAACATTTTCTAGGTTCAATTAGTAGAGATGGAGAACCCTTCTAAGCTCTTCACAAGTAAATTACAAGCTAAGAAGCACTGATACAGACGCAACGTGGACACGCAGATATGTAAATTTTTAAAAAATATAGGATGGGACACGTTGGGGGCACATGAAAGGAAAATGTGATTTTATATATTTATTAAGTGTCATATTTTTAAATATTTAATATGTATTTTATGTCAAATATTTAATTTTATCAAATTTATCAATTTTAGGTATGTTATTTTATTAAAAAGAAATTTAAAATTTTAATTTTTTTGAAAAACATAGTCCTCAGCGTGTCCCTAATGTCCTTAGCGTGTCCCAAGTGTCCGACTCTTTCCAGCGCGTCTAACATGTGTCTAGAGCGTGTCCGTGTCGGACTCTCGTACGTGACCTCTGGAGAGGTGTCCGTGCTTCATAGATTACAAGATATTTTTCATTGACAATTGACTTTACAAATCACTTGCAAAATAGTAGGCTATCTGATAATGACTTAGGCACTATCTATTACTAGTACTACATAAGTACAAGACTTCAACCACTAAATAATTTCGCAAAACTAAATTGAGAATTCTAATACAATGCAAAAATTACTGCAATCTCAATTTCATAGTAGTTTGGATACATGACTATTCGAAAAGTATTTGATACTTCTCAAATTAACATCAAGTATCAGATATGCTTAGAAAATATTTGATACGTATCTGTGAGCATCTGATGAATGTCGGTATCTAATACAGGTAGGATATGGATATGGATATGACTTCTTTTTAGAAGTATTCATGCTTCATTGTTAATCAGTGTTCTGTTACATTGACACTAGTGTTATTTAACTAAAGTTCATTTTTTACTCATTACTTGACTGCAATCATTGTGTGATGCTTTTTTGTTTGCAAACATGAACTTTTTGTTACTAGTCATTGCATTTTACATGTAATGCCCTATTAGCATGGAAGACATTGACACGTGAAATTTAATCATCTTGTTCATATCAATGCCTTATGACCTAGGTATGAATCAGCCATTTGGGGCATATTTTGAGTTGCATGCTAAATATATACTAGTGTTACTAGAAAACGTTGATACCCTAATGATTGCATTTTGGAACGCACTTTTTGAAATGTGGTATACTTTCATTCTAAAGTGGTAAATTCAGCAATTTGAAAAGTTTTGTTTTTTGTTTTTTTTCCAATATATTTTCTTTTATCGAATATAATGATACAAAATATAAAAAAAATGGGTTATAATGCTCATAGAAATGTGTTGTTACAATATTAATTTAGGCCTCATTTGGGAACATCACAAAGTAGCCTAAAAGCTAAAAAGTCACAAAAAAATTAAACAAGCCAACAAATACCAAAGAGTCAAAGATTTATTTCCATTTACTCTACTTTTTGCACATATTTTCATAAAAAAGCAAAAAGTCATTCCAAACATATTAGTTTTTTTCATATCATATTTTAGCCAAAAAATCAAAAAATCACTAAAAAAAGCATGTTCCTAAACGAGGCCTTTAAAAAAATAAGCATGTTCCTAAACGAGGCCTTGGATATCTAATTGTTAAACCAAAAGTACTTTAAATTTCTTATAGTGTAAACTACAGAAGTCTACCCATATTGTACCACAATTTGGAGCAAATGGTGTAACCACGTTCCCATTCCATGTACCAAAACGATCCACATTCCAAGTAACATAGTTATATACCCGTGTAACGTGGCATGCACACATCATTTTAATTGAATACCATTGGAGTCTTACCTTGGGTTGTCGTTCAGGTTCCTATTTTTATTAATATGGACCAAGTAACAATGGTTATGCTGTAAAGGTTGAAGTTATGATTACTCTAAAAGCTATAATGTATAAGTTGAATATGTGGTTGTAATTTCAGAACTCCTACGGGAAAATAAGAGGATGTTGGACAAATCTATTAGAGAAATAGATCGGGAGAGGCAAGGCTTACAAGCACAAGAGAAGAAATTGATTGCAGAGATAAAGAAAAGTGCCAAGCAAGGACAGATGGTATGTACTTGTGTAAAATTGAATATACCTCTTTTTAATATGAACTACTATATATTACATTTTAAGAACTTGGTAAAAAGCATATCTTCCTTTTATGCTTTCCATAGGTACAGGTGATCATATTTTGAATGCAAGATTTTACCACCTTAATTAAGATGCAGATGCAAATATGTGGCATCTTTAGTTCGAGTTATGTATTTTCAAGAGTTTCAAATCACCCGGTTGATTTTCCCAAGTACAGACTGATATTTTATATTTTTGGATATTCACTTATTTGTATGCTGTGAAATATATTGAAAAACTATATTTGCAATCGAAGCATAAACTTGTAGCTCAACCTTGAATGTGGGTGAACAAATAAACCAACACTCCTTCGAATGTGGGTGAGCAAATAAACCAACATTTTGGATTGTAAGCATCAGTATCTTGTTGCTAATACATAGAAAGCTGCCATTGGCCTGATCACAAAATGTTGTTCTACCTGATTTGTTTAAAGTAACATAGGTTTAAAGCATTATATTCATGGCACTGTGAAAATCAATTTATAAAACATTGTTCTCATCCTCCGTTGCTGTACCTGGTTATAGGGTGATGGAAACTTGGAGTTACTAAAAAAGATTGTTAGGGCTGGTGCAAGAAGTGATTTTATGCTGGTGCTCTATCATAGTGTTGGAGGGGCATCTATTTTTCTTTACATGATATGAGTTGTTCAAGCACTTTATTCTTCTTTTAATAAGTTTTCTGCATCAAATTCTTTTATTCAGGCTCTGTGATTATATAGATCACTATGAGAATCACTCAAAAATCAGCTGACAAACAGTGCATTGGACATTTTTATCTTCAATAAGTCTGAGGAGCTTGCCTTATTTCCATCCATTCTCTATCAGGAGTCAGGACTGTGATCCCCATACACCATAACCTTATTCAGTTTTATACTTTTATTACATGCAGCCTTTTGTCTCATATGTAGTTCCTTCCATTTACATGTACTTGTGTAGTATGTGCTAATGCTTATATATCTATGTGCACCTGCCATTATTTTGTTCTGTTTGGTGTTACTTTTCATGTGTTGATGTATGTTAATAGAGTTACCTGCTTTTGGAATCATGATTTTTAATATTATCAGCAGATTTCTCACCTCCTTCCCCTTTTTTTGGAAAATTAATTCAAAATTATAGTTTATTATTCTTCTAGATAGCCCCTGCTTGATAGAAATATTAAGTTTGTGGCATCATTTTTGAATACAAATGGAGTGAGCTATGTACCCCCATTATCTTAAATATTAAATATTTGATTGCAAGTACTGTTGTTCCAGGGAGCTGTTAAGGTGATGGCAAAAGACCTTATTAGAACACGACATCAGGTCGAAAAGTTTTATAAGCTGAAATCTCAACTCCAGGGTGTAGCTCTTAGAATTCAGGTATGCTTTGCTTTTGGTTAATTATTCATTATTTTCATTAATATTTTTAATGTCATGGAACATTATTTTGTCATTGTCGCCTTTGTATTAGGGCTGAGTCATGTTTTATATGCGTCTTTTGAACATTTTGTTCAGAGAAATAATGGGAAAAAGTCATTGTTCTTGTTATTATCGAAGGAAATTCAATATCCTTGTGTGCTTCTCGTTACAGAGCCTCTGATGGATATATTAATTGAAATTTCTGTCTATAAATGTGCTGATCAGATATGGTGAAATGGGCTTTTGTTATTCTGTGTTTTCTCTTTAGTTGAATCTACATCCTCTTTCTCTTTCTGCATCTTCAAATGGAATTTTGAGTTGGATTTTGATATAGCATTTTTTTTTTGGGGGGGGGAACAAGTTTAGCTCCATAAAGAGTTAACTTTCATATTCGGTTAAACATATAGTATGTTTATTTATATGCTCATCTATAGACTGTATATACCATTATATAAAGTGAACATGCTAGTTTGGTGTGAACACCAAATTGAAACTGTGTAACACTTTGTAACACTTTTTTTCAATTCCAAATTATCCAATAAAGATCAATCTTTTACTGTTTGAAAGTTTTATGTTTCTTAACTGTGGGGGTAAGATAGTAAAATCCACTTGTTTAGAACCATTCAACCTCCCAATATATGACTGTTTCAGCTACTTTATGATGTATTATTATTATGAACACATGCAACATATGTGCCACGATCTCTAGTATTAGCTAAAAAGAACTGGCAATGACAAAAATATATGTACTGTGGCTGGCTAATAAAAGCCAAGACAAGCAAGAATTCGATCTGCATGCAAGTTCCAGGTTTTTTTTTTTTTTTTTTTTTTTTTTTTTTTCAGCGATAAGATTGTGTACGCTGACAAACTTATAGTAACTTTGCTAGTTATCTTGTCGTTGTACTAATACTTAGATTTATTTATATTTAAAAAATTTAGACTTTGAAGTCAACACAAGCTATGGGAGAGGCAATGAAAGGTGTGACAAAGGCAATGGGTCAGATGAATAGGCAGATGAACTTGCCATCGCTGCAGAAAATAATGCAAGAATTTGAGAGGCAGAACGAGAAGATGGAAATGGTTACTGAGGTCATGGGAGATGCCATTGATGATGCTTTGGAAGGGGACGAGGAAGAAGAAGAAACAGAAGAGCTAGTGAGTCAGGTTCTTGATGAGATCGGAATTGATATAAAGTCAGAGGTGCTTTTTCTTTTCACTTTGAGTCCCTCTATCAACTAGAATTTAGGTAAACAAGTCTTTGTTTCAATATTAACCATTTGAGTATTTGATGTGCAGCTTTTGAATGCACCATCATCTTCTGTAGCTGCCCCAGCTGCAAATAATAAGGTTGCACAAGCTGAAGCAACAGGAAGTGATGACACTGGGATAGACAGTGATTTACAAGCAAGGTTAAACAATTTGAGAAAAATGTAGTATTTTACTTGAAATACGAAAAATTGGTATGCGCTTGTAATATGTGTGAAGACTTTGTCAATTCATGGTTTGGTACAGCTTATATATTACAATTAAACTACTTTTTGATGCTTCGTATTACCTTTCAATGCTTTCATGAACTTAGCCAACCTACTTGCGGTACAGTTAGGCCTTTCTAGACATCGGTTATTTAGAGGTTGCATATGGGTGGCTTTGGACAGGTCAAAATAGTTATGCATTAAAACAACTCAATCAAAATATGCCCGTTTAACAAACAAGAATTGGATATAGGTTGGACAAAATGAACGTATTGGGTTTACTTTGTTGAACTCTTTTTCCAATGGATGGTAGTTGTGGTGATGGTGGAGGTGCAGGGGAATGGGTTTCTTGCTTTGTTGTTTGTTTTATCCAAATTCAATGAGTATTCATGTCTAATTCATTTAAACTCAATTTTAAAAAGATGCAGCCCATTTATTGCTTGTTTATGAATTTAGATGATTTCAAATGGATGAAATTGAGCGAATTCACAATTTTGGGCGAAGTTTGTTGCCTCTTGTTAGATTCAGGACAATTTCGGGCTAAGCTTGGCCAATCATTCCCAGCCATTTCCCAACTCTTCTGCAACTTGTGAACCCTCCCACATTCCCTCTGCAACTTGTGAACCCCCTTTCCTTACCTTCCCTGCCCCAAACCCTAGATCTAAGGTTTTCAACTATAGGGTTCAGCGGGAAGAAAGAGAGGAATAGATGAGGAGGGGTGGTAGATGGTGGGGAGGGAAGAGGAGGCGAAGGTGGCCCGGAGGCACTAGAAGAGAAGCCAAGGGCAGGCTAGGGGGTGACGGCCGGAGGTGGCGAGGGCGTTGGGGAGAGGTGGGGAGAGGTGGGGAGGGGGTTGTGGTGCTACCGGTGATGGCGTCGACTGTTGAAGCCAAGAGTGTGGGGGTTGGGGTTTTGAATCGTGTCTTTTTTAGTAATTTAATTTAACAACAAAATGGTATTACAAAATAAATAAAAGTGGGGTGTCCACCCAACTTCTTGAATGCATTTTTAGAGACACCTTAGTTTGTGTACATGGCCAAACCGTCGATCTGGTTTGGCTCTCCTAAGAAAATTAAAAAGAGGAATAATAATAAGTGATCCATTGCCAATCTGTGTCTTTGACTATTTGAGGTCATGTTTCGAAAGTGGTTAAATTAACCCAAAAAAATCCAATAAGCTAAAAAATTGTACAAAAAAGTTAGTTTTTTTTTTTTTTTTAATATAACAATGTTATGTATCATGAAAGAAATATTAAAAAAAGCCTTCATGAAGATTTTCTATCCTCAGATTAGTTTGTAATTTTATTATATGTTATACAATCACCCTTGAATTAGTTTCATAAAACTTTTTATGATTCGTAGCATTACTCTTTTCGTGTTATATTTTAGCTGAAAAATTAAAAAATTACTTTCCAAACAAATTCTCGATAGGATCCAGTATTTTAATCTCTAAAACTTTTTAAAATTTTTAATAAATTTCAATTTCATTCCTGTATATTTGAATTCGTATTTTAATTCCTTCCAAGTGTTAAAATTATACAAATACCCTTCTAAAGAATAGATGAAAAATCTTTAAATCTTGACAAACTTTAACATGAAAGTTCAAAATCTGATTAGTGATGTTCGGTTGTGTTTGAATTTGATAAATGATTTTTAAAGGAACAAATTTTGATGTCCGTAAAACTATTTAGATTGTGTTTGAATTTTAAAGGATCAAAAGGGGAGCTAAATATCCAAATATTTAATAATATCAAAATTACTAAAGAAAGATTTCCATTTTTCGGGAGAGACAAATAAAATATCCTCTGACACAGTGACATCTTAATCAAACAAAAATACAAACATTTATTTTAACAAATAATAAACAGTACCAAAAACTAAATGCAAACTTATATAACATAGATATAGAATAGATCAAGTCTAGTGTTGGATAGTATTTTCTTAAGACAAAATTTATCCTCCCACTGATACTCGGGATATAATGGATGTCTATATGTAAGGATATAACAATTAACATATAAAAGTAGTATTATCATTGCAAGCCTAGTGCACGTTATTGTGCATACACTCTCTTTATTGAAAAATCGGACTTGGAAAATATGAAGAGTAAATGCAAAGAGGAAGGAAAAAGACGTCAGAAATCAATAGTCGAATTTGATGTCAAGATTGAAGTGAGGGAGATGGATTTTATATATTCATTCGTGACAATGTGAAAAGGTTGCAACCATCCCCGAAGAGAATATGAAAAGTAAATGCATAGAGGGAGGAAGAACAGGACAAAAACGATTTTATGTCAAAACTGAAGTGAGGGCGCTGGATTTTATAAATTCTTTTGTGATTTTTTTGAAAGGTTGTAACCGTCCACTAAGAGTAGTGATCCTAAAAAAGGACATATCCTTTCAACTCAAGAGATACAATCATTGAAATAAATTTTCATTCAAAATTTTCCAGCAAACACAACATTAAATTCCTTTACAAATTCAAGGTCACATTTTATTTTTATTTTTTCTCTACAAATTTAAAATTTAAATACAACATTAAATTCTTGAACTTAAGACATTTGAAAATTTGGATGGTCATTTTCATTTACTTTCCAATTTTCGACTATTGTTTGTTTAAGTCTCATTAAGAGATCATTTTAATGCTCCATTAGTTTCGATAGATAACAATTTTCTAAAAAAATGTTTTATATAAAAAATATTTTCGAGAAAATAGAAAACTTATTTTGTATTTGGCTGTGATATCATGGTAGAGATGGTAGTCGTGGAGACAACAGTAAAGTAAGATATGTGTGGTAGTAGAGATAATAGTAACGGTGATAATAGTGGTAGTATACCCAGGGGTGGAACTACCATGTGCCATGGCTGTAACGACCCCATCACGTATAATGACTAGTACTTGGGTAATCAAGAGGATTTGAAATTTAAGTGCCAATTATTATAATTAATTTGGGATTTACGAAAATTATAGAGATTGACTCATACATGATTCTATTGAGGATTTATTTTGGAATTACAAATAGAATGCCCTAATGGCTCAAGAGAGTATAATTAGTGAATTAAGTTATTTTAATTTCGAATATCGGACCGTGTGGAAGTTTAATTAACTATTCGATTCAGATTTATAAATTGAGATTCAATTAAATTGGGTCCGAATTGGGGCTAATTAAGTTAATTAGATTATGAGGATTGAGAATTGTGATTGCGAATTAAAGTTATTTATGGAATGTCCAATTTGAATATGTAATTTACTGTTGGAAATTTAAGTTTGATCAGAAATTGAAGACCTAAATGATTCGGGAAATCAAAATTGATAGTGATAATAAGTTCAATTTAATATTTAGAGTCTTTTGGGAGTCTGACTAAAAATCTGATTCAGATTGATAAATTCAATTATAATTAATTGGACTCTAATGGAAGTCAAATTAGACTGATTAAATTATGTGGGACTTGTGGTTAGTTATGATTAATTAAACTATGACTAATATTAATTAAAATTAGGTTGTGTTTAATTAAGCTAATGAGTAATTATGTATTGAGCTAATTCTATTTTTTGATTCAATTATAGGATTGTCCAGAAAGTGCAAGTGTGTGTACATGTCCCATTGTCAAGAGGTGCATGTGTGGGTATAACTAATGAGTTAAAAGTGTTTGGGTTGGCATTTGTTGGTTATATGCTGAGAGAACACAGCCGAGAGAGAGAGAGAGAGAGAGAGAGAGAGAGAGAGAACTTCTTTATCTATATACATGCATTGTGGTCAAATCTGGTGAAGAGCAAACCGTGGAGAAAGAATTGAAGAAAAAAAGGGGAAAAGAAGGAAGCCTTGCGGATTATCAAGATTCAAGCTTAAAATTGTAGAAAATTCATCTTGAAGTAAGAAATTTCATCCTCTTCTTAGTATTGTTTAAATAATCTAGACATAAATTGATTTAAGATGAATTTTGAGAGGATTAAAAATGAAGATTTGAGGATCAATTATATAAATTGATGAAAATTGGGTTTTGCATGTAAAAATAGTTAGCTTAAAGATTATGAGTTATGATTCTTTAAATTTGTTAAGTTTGAGTTTAATTTTGAAAATCATTCTTGAATTGTGTTATAAAAATTACATGCAACAATGATGTATTGAAGATTTAATCCATGCAATGGAATTAGGTTCAAATTTATGGAAATCAACTTAGAGATTAAATATTTGAGTTTGATTTTTTTTCATCCTTCACATATTTGAAGTTTATCATTACATGCATGGTAAGTTTTCAAGATTTTATTCATATTTTAAAGTTTATGAGCTTGAGATTAAATTGTGATATAAATTAAGAGGTCAAATTATAAATTGAGCTTGATAATGTAAAATTGGTTGGATTTGATAAGTGTTTTATACATGCATCATGGATTTTGAGGAATTTAAGGTAAACAATTTCATGTTTTGAAGAGAAGAAGGAAGGAATTTTATAAGACAAATCAAGTTTATGGAAATTTGGGGGTTAATCCTAAAGTTAGAAAAGTTCTTGATTTTACTATGAAAGATTGGAATTGGTTTAATTTTAATTCAAAAGTTTTATTCAAATTAAAGAGTATGAGTTTATGGAAAATTAAACATTGATTTAATTTTGAATATAGAAAATTAATTAGTTTTAATCTTAATGTCATACATGCAAATACTTTCCTAAGGGTCATATAACTTCAATTTCAGGTACATTAAAAAGAATTAGTAAAATGATGTAGAAATTGAATTAGATTCAAAATTATAGAAGTTAATTTGAAGATAACCATTTTGGGTTTGGATTTATTTGTCTTATATGAAATTGAGATTCAATCACACATACATCATGAATTTGCAAGAGTTTTAGAAGTCTAATTCATGTTTTAAAAATTTGTGGGTTTGATGGGGTGAAAATGAGTTAAAATTAAATTTGAGCAATTGGAACATGATTTTGGTTGAATGTTTTCTAATTGGAAGTGTTTACTAAATCATACAATGGCTTTCCATTTTTGAGTACTAAAAATACATGTTTTGAGGCTTTGAATATCAAATTTGAACTTCATTTACAATTCTGGAATTTTCAAAATTTACGTTGTCCTCTCGAGCGAGGAAAGTCTTGCTCGAGCGTGAAAATCGAGCTCCAAGTAGTTTTTCAAATTTTACAGTCCGTTCGAGCAACCAAAGTGGCGCTCGAGCGGAGACCAATTTTCAGCATATTTTGAAAAGTTGCATTTAGTTCATATTTTTATCCTCATCTCTTTCCAAAGCACTCTAGACATGATTTGTGATTCAATAAAGATTAATAAGCTACCAATCAACATAGATTAGTTAGTTGAAGAATGAATCATTGATCTAGTGGTAATTGTTTAAGAAGCCAAGTAAAAGATCAATCTATTTGGAAAAGAAGGGCTTAGTAATAAAAAAATATGTGAATTAAGAACCTGGTTTATTTGAATGTGAAAGAATAAGTGTAGTAGAACTTCGGATTGTTTAGACGGAAAACGACTAGGAAAGTCAAGTTTGATCAATGGAGTAATATTATATTTCAATGTGTATATGTTATATGCAAGTCACGCGCCATTGTCTGTCCTATTTATCTGATATGTCCAGTCCATCTGATTTGCTTCTGCAGCCAT
This sequence comes from Camellia oleifera, assembly GCA_022316695.1. Lineage (NCBI taxonomy): Eukaryota > Viridiplantae > Streptophyta > Magnoliopsida > Ericales > Theaceae > Camellia > Camellia oleifera. The sequence goes on along the minus strand of CM039316.1, from coordinate 146,976,314 downwards.
CTGTGAGTAATAACTTAGTAAAGTTATGTTCAACCGTAGCTATTTTCTATGTGATGAAATAAGATCTGTTTTTTGAAATAAGACGTTCTGTACAATGAATGTATTGGTAAAACAGAATTCCAATGACAGAACAGATTAATAATATGACCAGAAACAGATTAATAATATGAACAAAATTTAATCACAGAACAGATTAATAATATGACCAGAAACAGATTAATAATATGAACAGAATTTAATCAAAACAGATAATAATAATTAAAGACGAAACTTACAACTTTCTTGGAAAATCAAACTAAGAACAAAGTTGTGATTGAGGCCAGTGTATGGACACTGTGTCTTTAAGACAGAAATTCGTCCTCTCCTAGGTGCTCGAGAATTATGGACGTCCTGCCTCCAGGATACAACAATCACCCCAAACAGATGCAGCACAGCGACCTTGTTTGTACAGCGAACCAGGCTGTGGTTTTTTCTGAACTCTCACAAGATGCTAAAATGATGAATGTATGAAGCAGAAAAAAGGAAAAGACTGATTACGGGTTAAACTCTATATATCTACCGAAATGAAGGATTGCTAAATATATAGAGGCAGAGGAGTGCCATTTCTGAACAGACAAAAATCGTTTAGGCAGAACAGTCGTGACCGGTTGGAATTTGGAGAAGGATTACAATCGGAAATTTTTGAATTCAAAAATTTCGGTAGTTGTATTTATTCCCGCAGAAATTTATTTGAAAATTTCAAATAATTTTGGAGCAAAAAATAAAGGACGGGTAAGACCCAAACCCACACCCGCGCCCGCCCCGACGGACGGCGGCGGCGGCGCGCGCGTGTGGTGATGGTTTTGGATTTGTCCATAACTCCTCCTCCTACAAAACTTGGGTACCCCTTGGGGCCCAACCCAAGGTCTCCAACCTAGAGCTTATAAACACTTCGAAACTATTCTAAGTTTCCTATGTGGGACAAGGTTTTAGATACCAACTCAAGGGAACCACACAAAACATTTTTCATGTTTATGAGGCTCACTTCGGTATCAATTTCTCATTCACTCGTAAATGGTTTCGACCACCCGAGTATATATTCTTGTTCACCACATGGCAAGGAACGTGTTGCCACTCGGACCCACCCAAACCGAGGTGTGGGACCTACATTAATTCAAGCTCAAAATTATCGAAAATTAATGGTGATTAACCATTTTCTCTAACAATCCCCCACATGAATGAAATTGAAAACGAATATGCAACAACATGCAGACATTGAGAGTACAAAACTGAAAATATCCTGCAAATGATAGGTAGCTTTTGGCTTTGAACCTTCCCTTGTGAAAGACGATCGGGTTTACTGGCTGATTAGTGAACATGATGTCTTGAACTATTCTACCATAGGTGTAAACCGAGACAACAGTCTATCACACAGTTTTATTTCCTTACACAATTTGGTTCTATCGGTTGTGCCCATTTTGGCCCTGGACAATTCCTGGTTTTCCTGAGTGCTCTAGAGAATTCAGCCTTTTACCAATTCTCATTGAACCGGCCCAGTTCACACTCATATAGGTGATTTTCATAAAGAGTATTCTGCTATACCCCACTTGGATTTCCAAGATATGAATATCATTAAAAGCAAAGCTTAACCTAATTATCGCTGCAGACATCACTATGTCATCATAGGAAAGGGTAGGAAAATTTTTCCTTAGTGATACTAATGAGTCACACATAATTCGGTTGTCCCTTTGAACCTAGATTTTGGGATCTCCAGTCAACTAGGTTGGGTTGCCATTAAGGCGACTCTTTAGTTAAAAGGCTTTAATCCCATTCCCCTCGATGATCTTAAAACTTGCTCTCTGGTCAAACCTTTGGTTAACGGATCCGCGATATTATCTTTTGACCTTATGTACTCAATGGAGATAACTCCATTTGAGAGCAGTTGCCTAACAGTATTATGTCTACGTCGAATATGACGAGACTTACCGTTATACATATTATTTTGTGCTCTTGCCATTGCTGCTTGACTATCGCAATGAATGCAAATGGCTGGCACAGGTTTTGGCCACATTGGGATATCCTCTAGAAATTGACGAAGCCACTCTCCTTCTTCACCTGCTTTATCTAAAGCAATAAATTCGGACTCCATTGTGGACCTTGCAATGCATGTCTGTTTGGATGACTTCCATGAGACTGCTGCACCTCCCAAAGTAAAGACATAACCACTGGTAGACTTAGAGTCTTTAGTGTCTGAGATCCAATTAACGTCACTATAACCTTCTAATACTGCTGGATATCTCATATAGTTCAGCCCATAGTTTCGAGTATACTTTAGATATCTAAGTACCCTAACTATTGCTGTCCAGTGGTCTGTTCCTGGATTGCTAGTATACCTGCTTAATCTGCTAACTGCATATGCTAAATCTGGACGAGTGCAGTTCATAAGGTACATTAAGCTTCCGATGATCCGGGAGTATTCTACTTGTGATATACCTTCACCCATATTCTTCATTAAATGAAGATTAGCATCTATAGGAGTCTTAGCGAGACGATCGTCATGCTTGTTAAATTTCTCTAGTATTTTATCAACATAATGTCCTTGAGACAAGGTATATCCTTCAGATGTCTTTGTAATTTTTATTCCAAGTATAACATCTGCTATCCCCATATCTTTCATGTCAAACTTAGAATTCAACATTTTCTTGGTAGCTTTGATCATTTCATTATTACTACCAAGAATGAGCATATCATCTACATATAGGCAAACAATGACATATCCCTTTTCTGTGTTTCTCACATAAACACATTTATCACATTCATTAATTTTAAATCCATTTGACATCATTACATTGTCAAATTTTTCATGCCATTGTTTGGGTGCTTGTTTTAGACCGTAAAGAGACTTCACAAGTTTGCACACTTTTTTCTCTTGCCCTGGAACCATGAACCCTTCTGGTTGTTCCATGTAAATTTCCTCATTCAAATCGCCATTCAAGAATGCAGTCTTAACATCCATTTGATGGATCTCAAGATTATACAAAGCTGCAATAGCTATTAACATTCGAATAGACGTTATTCTTGTTACAGGTGAGTAAGTATCAAAATAATCTACTCCTTCAGTCTGCCTGTAACCTTTAACTACAAGTCTCGCCTTGTATTTATCAATTGAACCATCCGGCTTCATCTTCCTTTTAAAAATCCACTTGTAACCAAGAGGCTTACAACCTGGTGGAAGATCCACCAATTCCCATGTGTGATTTTGCAGGATTGATTCAATTTCACTATTGATAGCTTCCTTCCAGGAAGGAGCTTCAGGAGTAGACATTGCTTCTTTGAAAGTTCGAGGCTCCTCTTCCAGTAAGTATGTTAAGAAATCAGGACCGAAAGATTTTCCTGTCCTAGCTCTTTTACTACGTCTGGGTTCCTCCTCGACTTTTCCCCCTGGGTTTTCCTCAACTTGCCTTTGATCATTGTCAAAAGCAGCATCATCTGTCCTTTTAGGCTCTTGTGTCAATTTACAAGGAAACACATTTTCAAATAATGATGCATTCCTAGACTCGATAATTGTATTGACATGAATCTCTGTGTTCTCACTTTTATGTACCAAAAACCGATAAGCACTACTGTTGTTTGCATATCCTATGAAAATACAATCAACAGTCTTGGGTCCAATTTTAACTCTTTTTGGTTCTGGTACTGCCACTTTAGCCAAACACCCCCACACTTTCAAATATTTGTAGGAAGGCTTTTGACCTTTCCACAGTTCATAGGGTGTTTTATGAGACTTCTTATGAGGAATTTTATTGAGAATATAATTAGTGGAAAGAATAGCTTCCCCCCACAAGTTCTGAGGTAATCCTGAACTTATTAACATGGCATTCATCATATCTTTTAAAGTACGATTTTTCCGTTCAGCAACTCCATTTTGCTGAGGTGTATAAGGTGCAGTGGTTTGATGTATTATCCCTAATTGTGAACATAAGTCACCAAATGGTGCTACATATTCACCACCTCTGTCACTCCTTATAGCCTTTATTTTCTTGCCAAGTTGATTCTCAACCTCAGCCTTAAATTCTATGAATTTTTCTAAGGCTTCATCTTTGCTTCGCAACAAGTATACATAGCAGTACCGAGTGCTATCATCAATAAAGGTGATGAAATATTTTTTCCCTCCTCGTGTTTGAACAAATTTCAAATCACATATATCACTATGGATTAGATCCAGAGGTTCAGTATTTCTTTCAATTGACTTAAAAGATGCCTTAGTCAATTTTGATTCAACACATACTTCACACTTATGATTTGCATCAATATGAAATTTAGGTAGATATTCTAAGTTAATTAATCTACGCAAGGTACCATAATTAACATGTCCTAATCTACCATGCCACACATATAAAGACTCAACAAAGTAAGCAGAAGATGTGTTATTCTTATTAGAAATAGGAACCACTGTCATTACATTTAGTTTAAAGAGTCCATCGCTCAAGTACCCTTTCCCCACATACACCCCATTTTTAGTGAGTACAAATTTGTCAGATTCAAACACAAGGCGAAACCCGTTCTTGCTCAGCAATGATCCAGATAACAGGTTCTTTCGAATTTCTGGTACATGCAGCACTTCTCTCAAAGTAAGCTCTTTGCCTGATGTCATCTTGAGTACTACTTGTCCCTTGCCTTCAACCTTAGAGGTAGAAGAATTGCCCATATAAAGTTGTTCCTCGTTTTCCACCAGCTGATATGTGGAGAACATCTTTTTGTCAGAGCAAATGTGACGTGTAGCACCTGTGTCCACCCACCATGTTTTGGGGTTGCTTACCAAATTCACTTCAGACACCATTCCGGACATATGTAATCCCGAAATCATTGCACAAAGATTTTCCTCCTCTGTTATGTTGGCTTGAGCAGGTTTCTTCTTTATGGTTCGTTGAGTCCGACGCTTGTAACAATCTTTGGCACGATGTCCTTGCTTGTTACACACATAGCATTTGCCTGTGAAATTTTGAATCTCACTAGTCTTTGAACCAGAGCTACGTTTTGAACTCTCAGCAGGATACTTCCTCTTCTTATTGTTGTGCTTAGGCTTCTGTTCCACCACATTAGCCTTCGCCTCCATCAGATTACGCCCACTTTTCTTTTCAGACCCACGATTGTCTTCTTCAATCCTCAACCGAACAATCAAGTCCTCCAGTGACATCTCTTTGCGTTTGTGCTTTAAATAATTCTTGAAATCCTTCCAAGACAGCGGTAATTTTTCAATCATAGCTGCTACCTGAAAAGACTCACTCAGAGACATACCTTCTGCATGAATTTCATGCAAGATAAGTTGTAGATCTTGGACTTGACTGATCACCGTCTTGGAATCCACCATCTTAAAATCCAGGAAACGGCCAACAACAAATTTCTTTGTTCCTGCATCTTCCGTCTTATATTTGTGATCCAAGGAATCCCACAACATTTTTGCTGTCTTGATTGGACTATACACATTGTAAAGTGTGTTGTCCAATCCATTGAGGATATAGTTCCTGCAGAGAAAGTCTGCATGTTTCCATGCATCTACTGCAGCGACAACTTGCGCATTACTCTCATCTTCTTTCAGAGTTGGCGCATCTTCTCGTAAAAACCTTGCCAAATTCAGGGTGGTTAAATAAAATAACATCTTTTGTTGCCACCTTTTAAAATCGGTACCACTGAATTTTTCAGGTTTTTCCCCATGGTTCACTGGAACATGTCCATGACCCGGGCCATGAGTCAGAGCAGGAGTAACAACCGGAGTAGCAACCACCGGTGGAGGCACAATGGGATTAGGAGTAATAACAGTACCCTCAATTGCCATTTTCAACTTTCTGATTAATAAAATAAATTAAACAGAAATTATTTTTCCAATAGAATAAATAGGAAAAACAAAACAAAATACTAGTATAAACTAAAACAAACACAAACTGTTTAAGAGTATCAATCCACCAAATGAATTATCTTATCAAAAGAATCAAATTATAATGACCAACAGTAATAGGACTAAATAAAACAATTAATTATAGAGTCCTATTGTACAAGAAACATTATAATCTAATTTAATCAAAACAGTATAAAACCGAATTCAAGTGATAAACAGCAAATATTAATACACAGAATATGTTATGAATCCAAATAAATGGATAACCACATACAGCAACACTATTAATTGATTGAAACTCTAAATAGGAAATAAGCAAAGATAAAACAGTTTGCTAATAATAGAGAGAACATGTGAGAAACTAGCATCCATGAAATAAAGAATAAAATATTATATTCAACAAGTGGTGCAAAATATGAATATATTATTATTCAAAAGAATTTCTTCAAATCAAAAGTTCTGTCAAACCAGTATATGCTCAAACCAGAATTTTTTAATTAAAACACAAAAACAGGGCATGTGAACATTTTATACAAAAACAGTGCATGTGATAAAAAGCTTCAACACTTACGAAATAAAGAATAGAACAACCTATCAAAAGATGATCTCATATACTAACAGGAAAATAAACATACAGACTCGTTCATTGTTCTGTCTGGTCTAAACATACACCGACTACATCACAATTCTGCAAATTAATTTGTTTTGTTTTGTAACTCGAAGAATATCAATACTGGATTATATACATAAAACAGTAACCAAAGCACGTAAATGATTTTCTGTCTTAAAATTATTGGTAAAACAGAATTCCAATGACAGAACAGATTAATAATATGACCAGAAACAGATTAATAATATGAACAGAATTTAATCACAGAACAGATTAATAATATGACCAGAAACAGATTAATAATATGAACAGAATTTAATCAAAACAGATAATAATAATTAAAGACGAAACTTACAACTTTCTTGGAAAATCAAACTAAGAACAAAGTTGTGATTGAGGCCAGTGTATGGACACTGTGTCTTTAAGACAGAAATTCGTCCTCTCCTAGGTGCTCGAGAATTATGGACGTCCTGCCTCCAGGATACAACAATCACCCCAAACAGATGCAGCACAGCGACCTTGTTTGTACAGCGAACCAGGCTGTGGTTTTTTCTGAACTCTCACAAGATGCTAAAATGATGAATGTATGAAGCAGAAAAAAGGAGAAGACTGATTACGGGTTAAACTCTATATATCTACCGAAATGAAGGATTGCTAAATATATAGAGGCAGAGGAGTGCCATTTCTGAATAGACAAAAATCGTTTAGGCAGAACAGTCGTGACCGGTTGGAATTTGGAGAAGGATTACAACCGGAAATTTTTGAATTCAAAAATTTCGGTAGTTGTATTTATTCCTGCAGAAATTTATTTGAAAATTTCAAAGAATTTTGGAGCAAAAAATAAAGGACGGGTAAGACCCAAACCCACACCCGTGCCCGCCCCGCCCCGGCCGGACGGCGCGCGCGTGTGGTGATGGTTTTGGATTTGTCCATAACTCCTCCTCCTACAAAACTTGGGTACCCCTTGGGGCCCAACCCAAGGTCTCCAACCTAGAGCTTATAAACACTTCGAAACTATTCTAAGTTTCCTATGTGGGACAAGGTTTTAGATACCAACTCATGGGAACCACACAAAACATTTTTCATGTTTATGAGGCTCACTTCGGTATCAATTTCTCATTCACTCGTAAATGGTTTCGACCACCCGAGTATATATTCTTGTTCACCACATGGCAAGGAACGTGTTGCCACTCGGACCCACCCAAACCGAGGTGTGGGACCTACATTAATTCAAGCTCAAAATTACCGAAAATTAATGGTGATTAACCATTTTCTCTAACAAATGATTGTCCAATTTCTGTTATGTATTCGTGATATCCTTAGCATCATGTGATATCTGTTCTCTGTTACCCGGATCCGGAGGTTCCTTCATGGAACTGACAAGCTATTTGTGCCCGGCTGGAGGTTCCTAGTTGGAACTAACAAGTTTACAAATTCCTAGTCCGGAGGTTCCTTTATGGAACTGACAAGTTATCCTCATCCGGCCGGAGGTTCCGCTATAGAACTGACAAGTATGATCTAAGATGCTTTGTAATTAATCTGTTAGCTCTAACGGATAGACTATGTATGATCGAACATGACTTATGATTTCTGTATATAATCTGGGCAAAGTATGATTTTGATACAAAACTGAATTATGATTTTTGAATCTGTACGGACTCATTCATTAAAACTCTTTACTTTGTTATTATTCACTGGGCTTTAGCTCACTGTATTATTTATGTATGTAGGTGATCAGGCGCGTGACCAAGCTTAGAGGCTTCTGCCTAGAATCAGTTTTGTCAGCCAACCTATGTGCCTCCCGTAGAGGTTCCGGATATGTCAAGTGATTATTGCTATGTGATCTAAAGTTTAAGTTTTATTTTTGTGTTTGGTTGAACAAGTCTTGTGTATTTTGTAAATAGGGTTAAGTCCCTTTTTGTCTAATCTGTATTTATATGACGACTTAAGTTAATATGTATATGTGTATATAAAAAGTTTAAAATTTTTCTGTTTCATATAAGTCTGCACAGCTCAATGGACGTTGTATATTGTTATTTGCTTCCGCTAGCCCCTAATATTATGTCAATCTGTCTCAGAGGCCTTCGGTAATCCCAGGATTACTGGCCGGTTACGATGCCAAACCCATAGGGGCGGGTTTGGATCGTGACAATGACATCCCCAATTCTCCAAACATTTCATATATATATATAAATAAAGAAATTGAGACAGCCTTAAAAATGGCCCGCCTTAAGTCAAACACTGTTATTTTTTTGGAAAATTCTATAAAAATGGCCCTTTGAAGTATGTAACATTTGCACCGATTATGATATTTGTGATATTTGATTATGATTTTTTTGTTGTTAGTTATGAGTTATTGTGATATTAATTATAATTTATTATTATTGTTATTAGTTATAATTAAAAATTATTTATAACCTTTTTAGGTGTATATAGAATGAGCTTATATTTTTAGAAAGAAAACTTTATTAAAGTGCATCTATACCCACTTTAAAATGGCATATCACATAATTAAAATTTGCACCACAATAACTCATAAGTTTCACCAATTTGGGTCCTAACAAAACCAAATTGATTTATAACAAAAACACTAAAAATCTCATAATTGGTCCTAACAAAACCAAATTGATTTATAACAAAAACACTAAAAATCTCATAACCAAAACTACTTTGATTTATTATAAAATATCACATTACTTCATAATTAAGGTCACTTTAATTCAGAACCATACACCACAAATCTCATAACTAAAACTAATTTGAGTCATAACAAAAAATACCACAAGTCTTATATCCAAATTCATAATTTCGACTATCACAAAACCTTATGAGTAAGCACCAACTTGATTCATAACTAAATCACAAATCTTCATAATTAGGGTGGTTCAACCTAACTGTCACGACCCCAAACTGCCCCTAGTAGAATGGTGCCGTGATGGCCAGTAATCCGAGATTACCAAAGGCCAACTTACAAGATCACACACAATCAGAGTATACATATGGGGTTAACAAGAGCGAAAGCAATAACTTAAAATACAAGTGGTCCATAAGAGCTGTGCATAAGTCGAATGAAATGGCATACATCCTTACATAACTTTACAACTCATAAAATATACATATTACATCTCAACAAAAGGGGCTTCTCAAGCCGACATATACAAAAAGTAATGTATACAAGTCAAGAATCATCATTTTCAGAACTGCCGACGTCGGTACAAGATTGCCGACCTAAACACAAAATGCCGACATAAATATAATACAGGAAGTACAAGGTTAAAAACATAATCTTCATAGTTGCCGACATCCTTGATGCCGACCTAACATGCATACAAAACATCGGCACAAAACACACATCTCGGCGTAGCCGACTTCTAGCTTGGAACCTACATATATACATAGAGAGGGTGAGCTTGGATACTCAGTGAATGGTACAAGTAATAAAGGGGTTAAATGAATGATTCCCGAGGTTCTTGTTAAAACAATACACATATCATAGCTTGTTCAAAACTTGTACTTATAGCGTAGCTTATTCAAAACATACGTATAACATGGCTTGCATCAAAACATATACTTAGCAAAACCTGTGTCAAACATGTACTTGAGCTTTCAAAGCTTGCTTACTTATCAAAACATAGGATGAACCGTATTCATTAATCTTGACCTTACAAAACATATGTGCTACTAAAGTTTAAAGTCCCCTAGTACGCACGGACTTGTGCCACTTATGCTTAAAGTCCCCTGGCACGTACGGACTTGTGCCACTTATGCTTAAAGTCCCCTGGCACGTACGGACTTGTGCCACTTATGCTTAAAGTCCCTTGGCACGTACGGACTTGTGCCACTTATGCTTAAAGTCCCCTGGCACGTACAGACTTGTGCCACTTATGCTTAAAGTCCCTTGGCACGTACGGACTTAACTTGATGTGCTACAAATGCTTATAGTCCCTTAGCACGTACGGACTTGTGCCACTTATGCTTAAAGTCCCTTGGCACGTACGGACTTAACTTGATGTGCTACAAATGCTTATAGTCCCTTAGCACGTACGGACTTGTGCCACTTATGCTTAAAGTCCCCTGGCACATACGGACTTGACTAAAACATCATCAAAACAGAGCTTATACTTGATACATAAAATAAGGGTAATCATTCATGCTTAACAAATACTTTTCAAGACAAAGCAAAGTAAAGCTTATCAAAACATTAGAACATAGCTTTATTAAAGGTACCACTCACCTAGTTCTTGGAACGTCGGGGTCACAACAAAGGTCCAAGTCCTACAAACACATGGCAAAGTCTACTGAACACACTTCTCAAACAAGTCTCACATACATGCAAATGATCTCGGAAAACATGCTGGAAGTCAAAACACTGCTGTACATGTCAATGAGACATGCTGGGCACCAACCAGGTCTATGCCGAGGTCCCACACCTCCTGGCCGAAGTGTGGTCACCTAGGCTTCGGCGTGCGGCTGCATGCCGAGGTTCAAACAAGACAAGTGCAAGTGATCATGCAAGGTAGGCCAAGGTGAGAAACGATGCTTGGCCTAAGTGTAAGGTCTAGGTAAGAATGATCTCGGAGACTACACTTCGGGAAGTGAAGTCTGGAAATCTGGGTTTCCACCCGTGAAGAACATGAAGAACATGAACATGAAGAACATGAATATGATGAATGCCAAAATCATAACTTGCTTATACAAAATCTGGGTTTTCATGCCATGAGTTCGAAAACATGGACCTGGGTACCCATACTTGAAGATCATGTGAAAACAAACACAAAAACATATATCTTGGCTTGAGCTTTCGAATCAAAACATGACTTTTCTTGAAGAACACTTGAATACCACTTTCTCTTTCTAAAACCGGACTTCAAAACGATGCATGGCTTACAAATCGTGTTCAATCATGCAATGCAATAACATAAACATAAAGAGCTACATGAGCAAATCAAGAATCTAACCTTAGAACACGAATCTAACGGTTTGATCTCTAGGAATCAAGCTTGGATCTCTACTCCCTCTCTAGAACTCCTTCTCCCTCTTCTAGAGCTTCTCTCTCTTCCTTAGAACAAAACACAACAAAATGATAGGTTTCTCTCTCTGCCGGCTGATCGGACACGTGGCAACGACTGGTTGGTCCTCCTCAAAAAGGTGATAGATTGACAAGACAGGTGTAAGGCAAAGCGTATTCAACAAGCTTGGTGGCAAGGGCACCTCGGCAAGTGATGATATCGGCAAAAGACAAGACATCGGCAAACAAAGGACAATGACTTCGGCTAAGGACAAAACTTCAGCAAGTCAAGGAACAATGATCTCGGCTAGGAAGAACAACACTTGGCCTAGCTGTGCCACACCTTGGCCTAGATGTGCCACACCTCGGTCTAGGTCATACCACTCCAGGACAAGATCACTTGGGTTCAAGATAACATCTCGGCCTAGATAATACACACCTCGGCCTCGGCGATACACACCTCGGCCCAGATGATAATCATCTCGACCAATATGCCAGGACAAAGGTGGAGGTCAACAAAGTGGTACCAAGATGATTCTGGACTGAAGATGACCTCGGCTTGGAAATGATCTAGGCTTAACACAACCTAGGCTTAACAATACAAGGGAGGAACAAAGCATACATATACACTTAGGCAAATCAAATACGTACAAAACAAGGCACAATTCATGATAGCAAATCTTTACATGGCAAATCATATAACTGCATGCAAGCATGACTAAGGCATGAAATGTGGGTCCTTACACTAACCTTGCAATTAGTTCTTTGGATCATGATTCAAGATTGTGTCCACATGTGGGATTATCATGTTAATCAACGTGGTAAAATTCAACAAGCTTCTATCAAAGCCAATCCATTTTAACTTGTACTTTCAATCTATCCATTATTTTATTTTTATTTTTTTTTGATGAAGAAAATTTAGTATAATCTCAATGTAATTTTTATTTGTATTTTATTTAAGTTAGAAAATATGCCTATTGTTTGTTAGATATAATGATTTTATTAGTTAGTGAATTTTTTTTTTTTAATGGCCCCATCCAACTTAAAATCATGGTTCTGCTTATGACTGCACCACTTGTTGCGACACCTTATATTAACATAAATAAAAAGGTTAACAAGGCCATTGACACTATCTAATAATTTTTCTAGACCATAGAATTTGATAGATTCAATGATTTCATTTTCATGAGGTAGTTCAACCATTGCAAAAACCACTCCTCAACACTCAAAATGGGTTTCCATTATCAAAATTCAAACCTAAACTTGAACCCCTCCATACATAATTGGAATGTGGAACTGCAAAATAAATAAATAAATAAAATAAAATAAAACAAAAATATTCCAATGCTTCCAAAAAACACAAAGGGCATAAGATATATGTTGAAGATTGGCTCTGATTTTCTTTGTCAACAATTAATGGCTATTGATTGAGGACAAATGAAGAAACTGAAGATTTAAGCTAAAGATTTAGCCGAGCTACTCTATGGTAGGGTGACTGATCTTCAGATCCTGTTGATGGCTACTATAAATGTTGTTGGTGGCTTGTTGAAGACTTTGGCTCTCCCATTACATCTATAAATGATTAGTGAATGTGAAGGGTTCAGTGTGGCAATCAGAAGAGAGTGTAAGCAGAGTATAAGCAACTGAGTAAGTGTGAGTGTGAGTGTGAGTGTGAGTAGAGTGAGAGTACTGTCTCCTCCTCCTCCATTGTTGTAATCTTTGTTCCAAAGTTTTGTTGACCAGTTATCATTCATCCTACCTAGCATGCAGAACTAAAGACGGGTGTTAAAAAATCTGGACATAACCGATTAAACCCCAACTAGACCACTCAGATTTCAGAACACAGGGAATATGAATGGCTAGAATAGGAGAAGCTAAAATGGGTGGGAATTAGGTTTGGATCAAGGGTTCTCTCCATTCATGCTTCTCATAATCAATCAAATGAGATACCCGAAAATTTTGAAAGAGGTTACCTAAACCTCTGCCTTGTAAAATATTGTTCACAGTTGGTATCCATTGACCCTCGAAAGAGTATGCTTTTTCTATCTCCAACCACCCACAACAAGCCCAATTTGTAATCACTCAGAAGAAACAACCACAGAAAAGGGAGGATCATCACTCAGAAGATACAATAACAAAAAGGGAGGATCATATACTAAACAAGCAATTGTATATACCGCAATGATGAGCTCCTTCTATAGACAAGGAGGAGCATCTTAGAATCAACCTTCTTGAGCAAGTCTCTACCCTACAAAATGGTACGCTAACCTGAGGAGCAGCCAATACTTGGTTTTACAATAAGAATTTTTGTTGTTGTGACAATACTTAGATAGAAGCACTTTGATAATTAATGATTTGGGTTTTGTCACTGAGCTCACCTGGATCTCGAAAACCCAACCCGTCCAATGATTTATGCTGAGAGAGTGAGGTCCAATTTTTCCAATACAAACCTTTACTATCAATGTTTTTCCACAAAAACTGACAGACAAATTGTGAATCTGTTCGACAAAATAGTTTGGGGCTCTAAAACTGAAAGCAAGTAGATGGGTATGACTAATAGAGTGTGGTTAATCAAAACACATTTGCCTGCAAAGGATAAAGGAACACACTTCCAACCCTGTAACTCAGATTTGAGTGGCTGGAATACTTTCTTGAAGATGTCACCTTTTTTACCAAAAAAATCCAAGGACGATCCCAAATAAACTCCTAGGTTTGCCCACCAATTTAATGATTATACAATTTCTAATCATTTGGCTATGATTGGCATATTGGGGCTGACATATAGATTTGTGAAAGTCGATACCTAGTTCCGATTGATGACAGAAAGCTTTAAGAAACCATCTTAGATACCAAATGTTGGTGAAAATACTGAAAAAAATTATATTTTATTGATAAATAATGCAAAAAAAATGAGATACAAATAGATTGGGCTGAGGTACGGATATCTCGTTTTCTTTAAGGAGATCAAGCCTATTGCGGTAGGAAGAACCCAAATACCGATGCAGCAGTCACAAAATTATGACTTGTCTCTTCCAAGATACAACAGCCCAATCACTTGTCGTATGGTTCAAGCCAACTCTGCACATCCACCAAGGAAAGCATCCTTCTTTGCTAATAATCTCTCTTGTATAGAAAATAGTTGGTGTGTTGGTGTAGAAAAGAATAGATGATAGGAACTATTTATAAATCACTAGGACTATACAAAATACACAAAAAAATAATAATGACCATGAACTTAGAGAAAATGGAGAGTCTAAAAAATTAACTCACCACCAAGTTCACAAACTCCAATTAATCTTCATTCATGAACAAGATAAAAAGCCACCAAAACAATGAACCTCCATTCATGAATAAGATAAAAGAAGATTCATGAACAAAATATATATATAAATAAACAAAAGATATTAAAATAGTCCACCACCAAATATCTTCCATGATGAAAGGTGGGAAGATAAAACAATCATCAACAAAGAAAAGATGAGAAATATAGGAGGTGCCCCGACAGATTGAAATACCATAACCCCTTGATTGTCAAAGGTCTCAAAACCAAAAGATAGAGTTTTGGATAACCAGAAGGAATTAGTATGGAGATAAATGATCTCCTTGTCGACGTCCACACGAAAGGATGACTAGTTTGGATTTTTGGGAATCAACAAGAATAAAAAAGCAAACAGTATTCACACACTATAAAGTCAAATTAATCCAGTGTTGACTAAACGTTAAAACCCTCATAACCTTTTCTAGAAAATCCCATTAAACATGATCATAAGCTTTGTTCATGTTCAACTTAATAGCAAAGAAGTCTTTCTTCACCTACTTTCTATGATGAATGAACTCAATCAATTCATGCCCTAGTAAAATATTATGATAGATGGTTGTGAGTAATTAATTGATAAAGTGATGTTGCAATAACCATGTTTATATACAATATATTTAGTTTATTACGTGATGTGTTGTTACTGTATTGATAATAGATATAAGTACGATGAGATCCTTTCAATTGACGAATGAAATGATAAATTCAATATGAAATATAGACATGGTTATTATAACATAAGTGTTATGGATTGTTGACATGGAGCCATTACATTCATGTGGTTTGAATCGTTGGCAACGTGTGCTCTTAGTTTCAATTATTAGCAACAACTAATAAACTACAGGATCAAAGAGCCTAAAATGGCTTAATCACACTTTTCACTCATATTGTTTGATTCAAATTTTATTTTGCGACTTTATAGTTTTAAATTGAATAAATCAGTCCTTACATTTTAAGTGTAATTTCAATTTATTTATTCCGTTCAAATTAAAGGTCAAAATTAATAAGTTTTGGACTTTTGTCAATTTTATAATATATATATATATATATACGTAAATAAAATTAACAAAAATTTAGACGAAATGATTAAATTAAAATTAGACTTAAAGTGTACAAAATAAATTATTCAAATTAAAATAATGATTAAGGACTAAAGTAAAATTTAAGTAAAACTATAAAAATAAAAAGTATAATTAACCCGCCCATTCTCTACCGTGGTCTCGCCACCGCCGTCACCCTCCTCGCTCTATTCGTAGTGCTTTAGAATTGTGGTCTCTCAATCAGAAAAGAGGGCGAAAACAAAAGGAAAAAGAAAAAAATATATCAAAACGATTAAAATGACGTCGTTTTGGTATTAGTGGAAGTGTTGAAAATAATTATAAATAAGTGATCAGTTTTATAAATATTAATAATTACAAATATAAATTTTTTTCATGAATCTATAATAAGTTTTTGAAATTACTGCAAATTATTAATTCCCCTTAAATATATGCAGGAATAAAATTGTCAACACTTATAACACACGCAAAAATGGTGTCCTTAAACTTTTAAAAAGTTTTGAACTAATGATTTTAACCATTAAAAACTATTGGGGTGTCTTTTTCTCATTAAATAATTAGTAACAGTTGGCACACAACCATTCAAATAAATAAAAATAATAAAATAAAATATTTATTATAACATATAGAGAAACAAACAAAGATTGAATACCAAGTACAACTTTCACTTAATATAATTAGATATTGATGTTTACGGAAACTTTTGATCAAATTTCTCTTTTACTGTCTTAATTTGTGCACAACTATTTCAGCATTATGATAACTTTTTCTTTTGGGTAAAATTTTTAGAATTATGCTTTTAGACAATAAAAAATTTGTGTTTCAAGTGTTAATTAAATTGAAAAATAAAAGCATACAGTAATTTTTTTTTGTACAAAATAAATTTACATAAAAAATATTTTTTGATGAAAAAAATTTCATGTCAAAACAAGCAGAACTTCAGAGTCATAGCAAAAAAATAATAAAAAATAGAAGAAAAATAAAAAAATGGTAAAAAAACATGATTGATGTACATTTTGACGGTCATTTTTTCCAACCCAGCTTTGGCCCTGTTTGGAAGGGCTTATTTCAGCTTTTAACTTAATTTAAGTTATTTTGATGTGTTTAGTTCAGCTTAATAATACAGCTTATAGCTTTTTGTAAGTTAAAAATCAACTTATTCTTTGAGTGGGGGAGGAGAAACTTAATTTATAAGTCAAAAATCAACTTATGTTTACAGCTATAAACTGTTAAGTTATAAGTTATAATCACTTTTTTACAATTCTATCAAACAGGGCCTTTATCACACATCTCTCGTCTTGCCCCATGCAAGTCTTTCTTGCCCCGACGAGAAAGTGGAGAGGGAGTGAATTTTGCTTTTCCTATCCCATTCTACCTGACCAACGGAGATCATTTTTATTAAATATATTATATGTATTAAATATGTAATTTAATTTTTTTCATTATAATAAAATTTAAATACTAAAATATTATACTTAAACCTCGTTTGGGAATATATTTTTTTAGTAAACTTTTAGATTTTTGGTTAAAATATGATGTAAAAAAAAATTAGTATATTTAGGATGACTTTTTGATTTTTTTACAAAAAGATGTATAAAAAGTAGAAACAAAATGGAATCTTTGATTTTTTAGTATAAGTTGTTAACTTTTTAATTTTTTTAGTGACTTTTTTACTTTTAAACTAAAAAGTGATGTCGTCAAAAGAGACCTTAATATTAATTTTTACTTGTTCATTTTTCATCTTATATTTTATAATTATCATTAAATATAAACCATTATCTATAATTTACTATATTATTTATATTTTTTATTAATATTTTTATTCTTTAACATAAGAACTTAACCCATTTCTCAACCAATCTCCACCATGTCCGATTTATCTCGCTTCTAATATGATGCATGACGGGTATGGATTACTATAAACTCTAATCTTTATTCTTCTCAAATTATTGGGGAACCGTGACCATCTTTAGTTATTTGAGAAATTTTACCACATACCCTTGAAAAGATTGTATTATATACAATTTTATTTATGTCATTTTTTTTAGTTATAATAAAGTTTTTTCTTTAGTTATGATAATATTTTAATTATAACTCAAGAAATCTTTAATTATGTCTCAGATAGTTTTTTATTATAAATTTTTTTTTTTTAAATTATGACTCAAAAAGTATAAAGTTATACTTTTTTTTTAATTATAAAATACATATGCCATACAATCTTTTTCTTAATGACATTTTTTTTATCAATCACTATTAAAAAAACGTCACTAATTGTTAATTTTCAGATATAGTTTCAAAATTTTGTTACAAAAATGTCATTATTATAAATTTTAGCTACAGTTTAAAAAAATGTCCCTAATTTATAATTTTCAGCAGCAGTTTAAAAAATTGATCATAGAAAAAGTCATTAATTTTAAATTTTAGCGATAATTTATAAAAATTATGACAAAAAAGATACTAATTGTTAATTTTTAGTAACATATATAAAAAATAATTTTATTAAAATTTATTTTCAATAAAATTTAATAAAAATTAAGTCAAACTATTAAGATGTATTAATAATTTATACTAATATTTATTCTTCTCAAATATTAAGACATGTGGTAAAAATATATATATATATATATATATTATTGGGCACGTGACGAATTCTATTATTATTAGTAGTAATTAAGAAAACGACAGTTTAGCTGCGGAGGGAGAAGCCCACCAAACTGATTCTTCAGCTCAGCCCGCCAATGCAGACCGTCTCCTATCCACCTTCCGATTCCTTCCTGCTATTCAAAGTTTTCTTCAATTTTACAGTTTATATATGTATTTGGCAAATGCTAAAGTTTGTTTAATATTTAAGTTATATATATATAATATTAAAAAATGTATTAATTAAAATAAAATGATTTAATTTTTCTCAAATATAAATTTGAATTTGAGATAATTTGAGTGGTAAGCTCACTACGGTCTTTTATAGGACTCTCGGTATATCATCTAACAAAAAAATTAGATTAATCTAATAATTATAATATTTTCATTTTATAGTATTTATTTTTACAAAAATAGACGACAAGAATATTGAGACAAACATAATAAAATAAAAATATTATGACAATTAAATCAATTTACTTTTTTCATAAATGATTTATACTAAATACTTTATAAAATGAATGATTCAAATTATTAAAATAAAACTCATGACGCACTCACCGGCTCTTCAAACTTGTCTCAATAGTAGACAATCATTCAACATACTTGGTTGTTCTAATGAAGCCTGCCTTAAGGAGCTTAAGAATCTCCACTTTCACTTTTTGAACCACTTCAGGGCTCATCCATTTTGGTTTCTGCTTGTGTAGTTTGAAATTAGACTTTATAGGGAGCCTATGCTCCACCAATGACCTGTCCAATCTAGACAGTTCATTATAAAATCACGCAAAACAATCCTTATATTGCTTTAGAACTACCAACAACTGGTTCCTATCAATGGGACTTAACCAAGCACTGATGTAGATGGGTTACTGTGTAGAACATTCCCTTAAGTTGACTTCTTCCAAAGGGTCTTGTACCTGAGCACTTACTGATGCTTGTCCTTTGACTTCCTCTGTGTTCAAAGCAACTTTTTCATTTTGTTCTACTCCCACATTCTCTGGCTCAACATCTTTGCTTTTTTTTTTTTCTTCTTGTAGACAAAATCTATCCATAAGGCTTCTTCTTCTTGTATTTCCTGGACTTTTGTATCGATGTCTAATGCACAATACTTATCAAAGGCCAAAGGCTTGGCCTTTTGTTGCTCTTGATTATCGCCAATCACCATGGCTTTCATATCTTGTTCCTGTACCTTCTGGACTATTGACTTTACGTCCAATGCTGAATACTTGATTAAGGCCAAGGCTCTAGCTTCTTGGTTCTTATCTTCTTGCCTACAATCAAGCATCATTGTCATCTTTGGTGACGAACTCTTCATTAGCACTCTCCTGCACTAAGTGCTTTAGGTGTGCTACTTCCTTATCAGCTGTCACTTCGACTGTTGCATCAAGCTTCCTCAGCACACTGAGCGGTACAACTCCTTCAGTGTATGACTTTACCTCAGCACAAGCAATAAAAGGCTACGGATCTACATTGATTTCCTCTATTTCCCATTGTACAGAGCTATCGTCATCTTCTGATATAGAGGGGAAGGCACACATTTGTTGGTGTGGATCCAATCCTTGCTAAGCAAAACATTATACTTGGTGTTACTGTCTATCACAAAGAATGCTGTCATGCAATCTCTGGTTTCCACACTTAGGTTGATGGGCAAAATGCCCTGGGCCATTTGCTTATCCCCATCAAAACCAACAATGGTTGTACTGGTTGGAATCAATCTAGAGTTTCTTTTTCCCAACTTCTTCAAAGAAGACCTCGGAAGTAGGTTTACTATTGCACCATTGTCCACTAACACCTTGTTTATTGGTATCCCATTGAAGTAGGCCTTGATGTACAAGGGCTTAATGTGCTGAGTCATAGATATTGTAGGGTACTTGAAGGGATATAAGAGGTTAATGCTCACCTTCTCACTTTCCTCATCAGTTTCCATTGGCGTGGCCACTTCTGACTCATCTTGAACCATGTTGGCCTGTGAATCTTCGCTAGAAACTGGAATGGGGTTATCTTCCTGACCTTCTTGGTTTCCCTCTTCAGCTTGGAATTCCTATGACAACACATATACTATATTGACTGGCACTGGAGCGAATGAGCCAAACTAAACTACTGGCTATACTTGTTTCCCTTCCAGGTTAGTTTGTTCCGCTGTTTCAGAAACAACTTCCATGCTGCATTCTGGTACCTCTATGCTAGTAGGTTCCTTCGAAGCAGCCTGTTGGTGATTTATCTTTATTGGCTTGTCAACCAGAAAAGTTTGTTCAGCCATGAAAGCCTCAAACATTTCATCTTTAGCCACTGTTCTCTCTTGGCCTAGCTCAATCCCTTCATCTGTCTCTCCATCACTTTCCATTAAGGCCTTCTCAAGGCCTGCTAAACTGGATTTTTCTTTGGCTCTTAGTTCAGCATGAACTTTAGCCAATTGCTCCATGCTAACACTCCTCTTGATCTTAGGAACAAGCATCAAACCTATTACTTCATATGCCTGGTCTTTTTCTTGTGCCAGGGAAGTGCTCTCTTCACTTTCTTTCAGATCCCTCTGATACTGGATGTATCTTCGTTGAATTTCCTCCTTTGAGACCTGGAAATCACAGGAACCACTTCTGGCTCCTTTGTTTTTGGGTTCTTTAATAACACCCAATTGTTTGGAGCCACTAAAGGAGGTTTGATCATTCTTCCCTGGTCTCCAAAAACCTTTCTTTGGGTAGGCATTTCCTTAGGTTTGTTCCGCATGACAAACCAATCTGGAACTCTTGGGACCTATGAGCCTACTGGTCTGGCTGTTGGATCTGCTATCCCACTCTTTGAAGCAGTCTTCGAAACAGTCCTTAAGGGCCAATCATCAGCCTTGGTCCCATGCCTTACACTAATCTCATGCTTCCTTTCAGGCTGGTTGTCTACCTTGTAATAATTGAGTAGCCTAGTTTCATACAAAGGCCTCTTATCCCTTGATTGCATCCTGGTGTTTGGTGGACCAACAAAAGATGAATGTTGTCTAGGACCAGTTGGATATGGCCTTTTGTTGTAGGTGCTGGATGGTTTTCAATCCTTCTGTACATCTTTATAATATTGATTCCCATCAACTGGGAGCCCCTTCAGCCATTTATAACTCATCATTCATCTAGGACGCATCCTTTGCACTACAACTGTCTCGAGGGAGTCATCATCCAATATCTCCTCAGTAGAGTCTCTGGTGTCCTTCTTGAAGGCAGCCTAGCTAGCCACATGCATTTGCACAGTGACTTCCTCCAATTGCTTCAAGGATAGGTTTTGGAAATTTGGCATGCCAACATTGGCTGCAGCCTCTCCAATCTCTGGAAACAGGTTAGTGTCAATTCCCATAGCTTTCTCAATCTTGGGTTGAAACTTTAGACTTCCTTACCGAATCTGTTCTTGGATCTTGTCTCAGAAAATGATACAGTTTTTAGTGGAATGAGACCAAAAATTGTGTCATTTACAACACAATTTTCCTTTAAGTTCTTCAAGGGTAGGGATTTTAACTCCCTTTGGTAACTTTAGAAAATTTACTGCAAGCAAATGATCAAAAATGACATCTGCTTTTGTTAAACCAAAAGATTACTTCCTGTGAAGGTTTTTCTTTTTAAATTGCTGGTCTATTGTACAGTCTTTTTGAATTAATGCTTCATAGGTCATAGGTTCTTTTCCTACAATCTCTGTTGCATCAATTTCATAGTTAGGGTCTCTATAGTAGGTCTTATATGATGCATTACTTCGACCTTGTTACTCCTCAAGTAAATCATATATGGACACTTTATAAGTTAATTCCACTAAGTCTCGAAACTCAGTTGAATCAAACTTCTTTCAAAGCCTAAACTCCAACCCATTTTGAGCCAATCTCACAAATTCAGGCTCGGATAGCATGGCGTTACATTTGTTTCGTGTCCTTTTAAATCTGGCAATAAACTGAGCAGCCTTCTCATCAGGCCTTTGGCTCAATCTTACCAAGTCTGCCATAGAAACCTCATGTTCTGTTTGAAAAAATTGGGCATGAAAAACCTCCTCCATTTGCTGCCAAGTTTGGATAGAGCCAGGTGTAAGGTTTATATACCATACAAAGGCTGCTCTAGTTAAAGAGTTTGGAAAAAGTCTCAATTTCATGAAAATCATTATTGGCGAACTCACCACATTGCCCTATAAACCTAACAATGTGTTCCACCGTTGATTGGTTTCCATTCCCATAAAAGAGGGCAAAGTCTGGTATTCTAAACCCCTTGGAATACTTATGTACCCTATCCACCCATTCTGGGTAAGATTTTCTGTACACTGGTGTTTGGACCCCCCGAGCCATAGGTCCACACATTTCTCTAACTATATCAGCAATTTGGTCCCTTTGAACCATATTTTGTGCTGGTTGAACCACTACTAGAGGAACAAACACAGGATTTGAAGAAACTCCACGTGCTTGAGGGACTCTTGGTCCATATATGGATACATTCAAGGCTGGCTGTCCTTGTTGCACTGGTTGCTGTCGGAGGTATAGCTGACCCCTTGGAATCTGTCTTGGGAAAGGCCCTACGAAAAGTGCTACAGGAGGAGGAACATGTGTTATTTCTCTTCCAACCGCAGGAAATCCTTCCAACCCCTGGGTGTAAATTCAAACACAGGATTAGTGAAGCCTAGTATGCCAGGTATGGCTTCGAACATAGGATTTG
This sequence comes from Camellia oleifera, assembly GCA_022316695.1. Lineage (NCBI taxonomy): Eukaryota > Viridiplantae > Streptophyta > Magnoliopsida > Ericales > Theaceae > Camellia > Camellia oleifera. The sequence continues at coordinate 146,953,143 of CM039316.1, read as the reverse complement.
GAAACATCTTCATACAATTTCCTTATACTGGCCTAGATCCACCAATTTGTATGGTTTTGCTGGTGGACAATGGTACATTTTGGTTTGCTAGTGGTCTTAAAGGAGCTTCGTACCATGACTAAGATTACTAGGTTGACCATTAGTTTGTCCATTATTCTGCATAGATTGTTTGTCTCGAGCCAATCTATGTAGAAGAGAATTCTTGTTCTCTTTAGCCTGTCTTGCAACAGTTGGTTGATGAGAGTTTATTCGATCGAAAAAGGATGTTGCCCTTCTTTCCATTGTATACATTAGTTGTTGTCTCATAGCACCTACTAAACATCCCTATGGATTTATTGGTTGGGTAGAAGGGATAGTTAAAGGTCCAGTTTCATGGCCCTATCTAGTATTTTGGACATATGTTGTATATTCCGAAGTGCTGGTCTGTTCGACCATTTGCAGAGGATTTGATGGGATAGGTGCATCAATTACATTATCCTCTAGGTTAGGTATTTTTACTTCTCCTTCTACATCTTCCTCCAGGCATTCATTTTCTCTTCTTGCTCTACATCTAGCCATTTTTAATAGTCCTATTGGGCATGCCAAAAAATATATGTTGGCTTTTTTGGCTTTCGAAGGTTAATAGTTTAAATTTAAGCGTGCTAGTAAGGATTAATCAGTCCTTACAGAATTTTAATTGCTAACCAATTATCAGACGATTGTGTTGAAATTCTTTCAGCCTCAATGAAGAAGGCTTTTACTGGTGGCTTGTTTTAGGAGAAATTTATAAGAAATAATAAGTACAGAACAATTTAGAAACTGAATTTCATTGAGTAAATAGGAACTTACAATGAAATGACCTAGCCTTGAAAAGGTTTATAGCAACGATTACTTGAGAACTACTCCTAAAAAATGAAGTGCAGTACAGAAATTGAAGTGCTAAAATGTAAAGAACTAGAAATGTAATGACTGGAAAGAAAAATATGAAGTAAATGATTGGTTTTTGGATCTGAGTCTGGGTCCTAGATTCTAGAGTCTTCTCCTATATTTATACTTCCCAAAGGTAACCGTTGAAATGGGCTTCTAACCGTCGAAATACACTTCCACGATCTTTGGACATGGCTTCGCATAATCAGCTTCCACAATGCCATTTCTTCAGTTAGGCCTCCCTCTTGCATTTGAATTCGAACTTTTGAGTAACTGTTGGGCCATATTACCCCGCGCCTTCTGACTGCTTCCATGTAACGCAGACCCAACATTAACAATATGAATTGCCACGTGTCCGTTGCTAATTGAAGACTTGCATTAATTCCCCAAAACACCCTTCACGAGCCACGTGTTAAGCTGCGACTGACCTGTACAAAATATATAGCCAACAATTATGCTTTTAGATAATAAAAAATTCGTGTTTCAAGTGTTAATTAAATTGAAAAACAAAAGCATATAGTATTTTTTTTTTTTTTGGTACAAAATAAATTTACATAAAAAAAAATTTTTGATGAAAAAAATTTCATGTCAAGACAAGCGGAACTTAAGAGTCATAGTAAAAAAATAAAAAAAGAAGAAAAATAAAAAAATGGTAAAAAAACATGATTGATGTACATTTGACGGTCATTTTCTCCAAGCCCGCTTTGTCACACATCTCTTGTCCCGCCCGTGCAAGTTTTTCCTGCCCTGATGAGAAAGTAGAGAGAAAGCAAATTTTGCTTTTCATGTCTCGTTCTAGCCCACCAACGCCGATTATATTTATTAAATATGTTTATATATATATATATATAATATATAATTTAATCTTTTTCATTATAATAAAATTTAAACACTAAAACATTATACTTAATATTAATTTTTACTTATTTATTTTTCATCTTATATTTTATAATTATCATTAAATATAAACCATTATCTGTAATTTACTATATTATTTATAATTTTTATTAATATTTTTATTTTTTAACATAAGAAATTAACCCATTTCTCAACCTATCTCCACTATGCCCTATTTATCCCGTTACTAATAGGATGCATGACCAGGGCCGGTCCTGAGGTGAGGCGACTAAGGCAAGGCCTCAGACTCCTAATTTTGAATAAAATTTAGGGTCCCCAATTAGGGGAGTGTATCATGTCATGTTATTTCATAATTACTTCAATATTAGCTCAATTCATATATTTTCATGTTATCGTATGATGTTATTTTGATTCGTGTTTGTTGGCTACATATTTTGTAAAAGCCAAATCACAGTGTGACACGTGGCAGAATAAGGGTATTATGGGAAGATAATTCAAGTCTTCGATCATGATCGAACACGTGGCAATGAACATTGGTTCTCACGTGATCTGAGTAGCACTAGATCAGTAAAGAGATACAAGGTGACGTGGCTTCAACGGTTACTCATATTCAAATTCAAATACAGGAGGGAAGCTCAACTGCAAGAGATGGCGTAGTGGGACTACTTCTAAGGCAGCATGATCAGCGATCATAGAGGAGTAGTTCGACAGTTTGAAGTGCAGTTCGAAGGTCATCTTTGACAAGTATAAATAGTAGGGAAGCCCTCAGAAAAGACCCCCAGACTCTGATCATACAAACCAATCTTTACTTCATATTTTCTTTTCCAGTTTTACATTTCTTGTACTTTAAATTCCTGCACTTTAAATACCTGTTCTTTAAATACCTGCACTTTAAATACCCGCACTGCACTTCGATTCATAGGAGTAGTTTCAAGTAGATTCAAGTAGACTGTTGCTGTAAACCTCTTGGAGGCTGAGTTTGGACTATTGTAAGTGTTCATTTTAATGAAATACTTCGATTGTTCTTCATATTAACTGTTATTTCTCTTAATTTCTCCTAAGTCAAGCCACCAGTAAAAGTCCTCTTCATTGAGGCTGAAAGAACTAAAACACAATCGTCTGATAATTGGTTGGCAATTATAATTTCTGTAAGGACTGATTGATCATTGCTGGCACGCTCGCATTTACAAAAATACCCTTCGAAAAGCCAAAAAGCCAACATATATTTTCGGCACGCCTAGTGGGACTTGTTAAAATGGCTAAACGAGGACGACAAAAAGAAAATGAACGCTTGGAAGAAGGCGTAGAATGAGAGGTAGAGATACCTAATCCAGAGGAGAATGTGGTAACACATCCTGTGGAGACTCCTATGCTATCAGAACCTTTGGTCGAACAGACCAGTACTTCTGGACAAGAACCATATGTTCATAATATTAGACGAAACCAAGGAATTGGACCATCCACCGTTCCATCTACTCAGCCAACAAATCCATGGGATGGCTTAGTAGATGCTATGGGACAACAATTAATTAAAACAATGGAAAGGTGGGAAACATCCTTTTTGGATCGAATGAATAACCACCAACCAACAAATACAAGACACACAGAGGAAATTTTAAATGTCCCTCAGCAAAGATTGGCTAGAGAAAAACAGCCTATGCAAGTTAATGGACAATCTAATGGTCAGACTGGTACTCAGAACTATGAAAGACCATCGCCTCAGTCTTGGTATGAACCCATTTCAAGGCCTGTAGTAGGCCAAAATGCCTCAGTACTCAACAATGAAGCCACACAAGTTGGTGGATCTGGCCAAGTACAAGAAACTGGCATAAGAATAGTGGCAAATCCCATGTTCGAAGCCATACCTGGCACTAGGAGGTATAATAATCCCTTATTCAAATTTATATCCGAGGGGTTGGAAGGTTTTCCCACAAATGGAATGGACACAATACCTGTTCCAGCACCTTTCACAGGTCCTTTCGCAGGACAGGCTCAAAGGGGTTACCCATACCCCCAACAGCAACCTGTACCACAGGGGCAACCAGTCCCAAATGTACCACCTTATGGACCAAGAGGACCACAGGCACAAGTTTGTCCACCAAACCCTTTGTTTGTCCCTCCAGTAGTGGTTCAGCAAGCACAAAATATGGTCCCTAGGGACCAAATTGCTGATATTGTTAGGGAGATGTGTGGACCGATGGCTCGGGGGGTCCAGACTCCTGTATACAGAAAACCATACCCAGAATGGGTAGATAGGGTACATGAATACCCAAGAGGATTCAGAATACCAGATTTTACCCTATTCTATGGAACTGGAAATCAATCAACAGTAGAGCATATTGCCAGATTCGCTGCTCAATGTGGTGAATTCACTAATCATGACTACATGAAACTGAGATTATTTCCAAATTCTCTAACTTGGGGAGCATTTGTATGGTATATCATCAACCTTACACTTGGCTCCATTCAAACTTGGCAACAAATGGAAGAGGCATTTCATGCCCAATTCTTCCAATCGGAGCCAGAGGTGTCCATGGCAGACTTGGCAAGATTGAGTCAAAGGCCTGAAGAAAAGGCTACTCAGTTTATTGCCAGATTTAAAAGGGCTCGAAATAAATGTAAAGTCATCATTCCAGAGCCAAAATTTGTAAGATTGACTCAAAATGGTTTAGAGTTCAGTCTTCGAAAGAAGTTTGACTCAACTGAATTCAGGGATTTGGTCGAATTAACCTATAAGGTGTCTCGATATGAAGCATTACTAGAGGAGAAACAAGATCGGAATAATGCTTCGTATATGACATATTATA